>JAQIXB010001017.1:0-12546 GCA_034697405.1 Mesoplophora pulchra | reverse complement strand
CAATTTTGGAAACTCAACACTTTGTAATCATTACGTAAAAATGAGTTATCGACTTTGTGCTGTGCTGTATTATAATACTAAATCCATTGTATTATTATTAAAGTATTTATTGAATTATTTATTTTTTAATTTACGTTATGATTTCCCATTTTTGAGGGGTCTTATAAAGTGTGAGACTATTCTTTGATTCATATAAAATATTCAAAAATTCGCGATGTTACGAAATATCGCGAATAAGAATATGATTCTGTTTTTACATGCTTTGGACCCTCTATAAAAAGCACAATAATATCCCTATTCAATTACAAAATATCTCTCACAAAAGTTTTTTAAGTGTAGCATAATACATAATGATTTTAATTAAATTAACCATAGTCATCATATTTTATGTATTAAATTCTTTTGTTTTTCAAAGAAAATCATTGGCCTTTCAATAAATAGATTTTTATTATAAAAATAATTTAATATACAAAAAAATTGCAAAATTTAAAATACAAAAACATAATTACATATATAAGAGTTTAGTATAAATAATAATTATCGATTTTTAAAATATAAATTAAACTTTTCTTTTGTATTGAACCGCTCTCCTTATATCGTCCATAGAATTGAACGTGTGACTATTGCCACTAATAACGGCCTTTAATATCTTTGAATGACCACTTTTGGATGAAGCGACAGCCAAATAAAGAGCACCGTTTTTCGAATAAAATGCTTTAACATTTTCGACACCAAAGGTCGGAAATGAATATATCGTTTCAAATAAATTAACACCGCGATTCTTTAGTACATATGTCCTTTGATAGAGTGATGATGCGGCGATTAAATATGTTTCTCCTGAAATTTGGAATGTTTCGAGTGAAATAACACCATTAATGTCAATGCTCTGAAAATGTTTAAAATGTATTCCATCATAACGGTAAATGTCAATCGGTTGTTTAGCATCAGATGAATATGAATATTCATCTTCACATTCATCATCACGTAATTCAGATTTTGAATTCGCAAAAACCGCAAATAATTGATTGTCATGTGTTTTGATAAAAGTAACAGCATTAGGTCCTGAGGTTAGTATAACAGTATTTAATTCAAATTTATGTCTGTGTTCATTCCATTGCATTATATAAGAGGGTGCATCATTTCCGCGTAATGTCAGTTTATTGGCGATGCCCAAAAATATATGTGATTTATTATTTGAATGAAATATCGTCACATCGATAGAACTGACACCAAAAGTTTCAATGTGTTGAATCAATGTCCATTTATGATTATCTGAATTTAGCCAAAATATTGAAGAATTCGTATGATATGATTTTGTAATTTTATTATAATGATTTGCAAATGCCGCAAATATTTCACCGTCACTCATAAAGAGTTTTGCATCTTTTAAATACGGTGATGATTGAAATGAATTTCGATATTTTTTTTCATCATTAACTTTTCGTTTAAACATTGAATTAAATTCTTTGATATGTATCATTTGCATATGTGTTCCTTCATTAACGTAATCGCATTCCGTGGTATTCGTCCATAAAAGAAAATTCATATTCTCAGTTATAAATGGATCCTCAACAATTGGAAGATATCGCCCAAAATCGACATCATTTGTTTCTAAATGTCCATCATCAGTGACATCGTATGTGACTGTATCATAAAAGCGGCATTTTTCCCATGATTTTTTAATATTCCATAACATTAAACTATGCGCGGGATATATATTTATAAATGATGATGGCCATAGAACGACCACAAAACGTTCGCCGATTTCAGGGAGAGTCTGCCACAATTTGAAATATCGGAATTCTATAAAATTAAATTAACATTTTAAAATAATAAAAAATTAATTAAAAAATAATAAATATAAATTGATAATTTACCAGCATATGATTGTCTTTGATAATTGGCGAACTGTTTACTTAATTGTTGCTCCTGAATTGCCATTTGTGATTTAGTACCATCTATAGACATAGCAATTTCGTCGGTATATGCTTTATATGAATGTGTCGTGCCTCTGATGTTAATTCCATTTAAATGATTGTTTATTATTAAATGAGACATTTCAACGAAAGATTCAAATATCGTTGTTTCAGGTATAGTTTCAGAACGAAAACGATTAACAGTTCTTTGAGATAAATCGCGAATTTTAATATGGTTATATATTCCCGGAGAATGTATATCGCCATTTATTGTTAATTCATTCATAAATTCCTTTTCTCCGTTTATTATGTGTTTTCCGTTACTCGTAACAAAAGCTGACACCGGAATACCATTAATAGTCTTATGAACGATTAAATTTTTTACTTTTAAAGGTTTTGTAAAATTCATTTGCGATGTTATGAGTGTACTATTAATTAATGGAATTACATTCACGATAAAATGAGTTAAATTAATGCCATCGATATGTTCATGGACTTCTAAATTATTCTCTATAAATATGTTACTTTCAAATATTGTTTCACCATAAATTGTATCCGGAGTATGAATTAATACTAAATCATCAGGAAATTTAAGTCCATTGACCGTACCAAAAACTTCGATATTTTTCTTAAATTTTACGGGACCCATAAATGTCTTTACACCATCAATTACTATATTTTGATTCTCTCTTATAACAGAATGATTTAATTTCGTTATATTAATATCATTAATATAACCGTCAATAAAAATATCGAATGCATTGACACGTGAAACATTCATAATAAAGTCATTTATAAAGTATTTTTTCCCATAAATATGTTGCGATTTATTCCTTAATACGGCATCGTTCAAAATATGAGTTAAATTTTTACCGTTTAAAAAGTCATTAATGATTACATTATGAACAATGACATCATTTTCAAAATATAAGGGACTGACAAATGTTTGTTTTGTGGATTTTGTGATTATATTATTAGAAAATTCAATGATATCGATATTATTTATGGGTCCATTAACCAATATATTACCAAAAATTTCTATTCTTTTAAAATGTTTCATATTTTTAAAAAAATGACGCATTTTATCCTTATTATTGAATGAGTCAATAGACAAAAATTGTAAATCACAGTCATCGACTAATTTTTCAACATTAATATCACCATTTACTTTTATATCATTTTTAATCATAATTTTTCCATTAAATATTATATCGTCATTTAACAAAATTAAATCTGATAAATGAACATCATTAATGGTAAATGGTTCTTCGATCAGTAATTCTGCCATTGTAACATCAGATAAAATCATAGGCGCCTGAACTATGTTTTCGTGTGTACGTGAAAGTGTACGTCGATTCAAATCTCTAATATCAATGCCATTAATGGATTTCATCGTTTCGACATTCCCTTTAAATATTACATTTGCGGCGAATGTTTTTTGACCGCGCACCAGTGACGTATGGTTCCTAAACAATACCCGTTTTACATAATCCCTGATTTTTAAATCATTTAAATAATTACATTGTAAATCATTTAAAAATTCAATATGATGAAAATGTTTCGATTTAAAAATAACATTCGGCATATCTAAAGTCACTAATCTCTTTTTCATTTCTTCGATATAAAAACCATTGACAGTGCCAAAAGAAGAAACATCATTAACTGTGACACCATTGGCAAAAACCTTATTTCGTAACGGTTTATGCATCATTGAAACATCATCGATTAGTATCACATCATCGAAAAAATTAGTCACATGCACATTATTCACTTTTCCCTTTATTATGATATTACCCAAAACTTCGATGGCGCCATTGATATTAGATAATTGTGAATCCATTCGTACGTTAACATTAATCATTTGCGGTTTATTTTTTAGCAGAAAATCTTCAGCTAAATTATAACCGTTTACTTTTTCAGTTATTACATTGTTTAATACATGCATCGTATGAAAGGTTTTAATTCCGGTGATTGATTCCTTTGAATTTTTCATAACCGTATTATCGACGAATACTTTCAAATCATGATCATTGATTTTGCGTCCGTTTTTCAATTCGATATTACCATCGATGGTTACCCTTTCCCTAAACTCTTTTAAAGATTTAATCGTATATGTTTTCTTCGAATTTTTTAATATAAAATCATCGGGAAATTTAAAACCATTAATATGATCACATTCAATATCATCAAAATGAATGTCGCCTAAGAAATGGAGAGGCGTCTCAATCGTTTGATCCAAAGATTTTAGCCAAAGAATGTGCGGCAAATCACTGATGGAAAAATTGTTAATATTCGGGGTCCGCACATTACCATTAACTATTAAATTCTCATATACCAATGGATTATCGAAAATCAAATGATCTGAGTTCATAAGTAAATGTCTGAGTTTTGAAATATCCACACCATTGATAGTACTTTTAGATTCCATTATTATATTATTCTTTACTATTATATCATCAAAAGTAATATTATAATTAACGATTTGCATTTCTGGAGAATTCCTTTGAATAGCCTCAGCACTAATATCAACACCGTTTAACAAATTCATGTGAAGATCATGATTAAAAATCGCTTTCGATTTAAATATATAATTACCCATTAAATGCTGATCTGTGTTTAAAGTAATTACATCGCGATTTATATTAATTCCGTTCAAAAGTCCATTTACGTTAATATTGTTGTGAACAGTGACAGGACTCAAAAATATCTTTTTACCCGTAATTATTTGATCCGAATTAACATTTACCGCATTCAATGAAAGTTCTGTGATATTTACTATTTTATTGATTAATCCATTGATTTCAATTGATCCGACACTCATATCATTCTCAAATGTTAATTTTCCATTAATGATTTGTTCCGATTCATTGAGAAAAACGCATGATCTAATAAATGTCTTAAGATGTTTACCGTTTGTTAATCCTTTTATATGAATATTGTTTTGTGAATGTAAATTTCTAAACGTTTTTAAACCATTAATTCTTTGATTTTCGTCCGATTTCGTTACAATTGATAATGGATTAATGTCATTTATTGTTCCATGATCATTAATTAAAAGTTTTGAGTCAATGATTACGTTATTATATTTATGATTCCCTTTAATTTTTTGTAAATGCGGAACATTTCGAAGTAATAAATCATTGGGATTCAGATTATTAATACGATCGTTCATTTCGAGTGTATTTACGGTTAAATTTTTTTTAAATGTCAAATGACCTGTAATTATCTGATCCCCGATTATAGTCATATAATTTTTGGATAAATCATTTATTGAAATTTTATTTAATAATAAATTGTCATTCGCAATAAAACCGATCGTTGTGAAATTTGCTTTAATCGGTTCTGTCACTAGTAAAGGTCCATGAATAGTTTGGTTTTTTGATTTAAAAACGATGTCATTCATATCATTTGAAATATCATTGAAAATGCTATCAATTGTTTCGATACGGCTTTTGACTAAAGAATTTGTTACCGCAAAAGATTGTGATGAATTTGTTATTAATACTGACGGTGTATTTATATCATGATCAATCACTTCCATTGATCCTTTTATTATAACCGATGCGGTCACATTTTGATTTTTATTCGAAACCCAAACATTATCGATATTTATAGTCATTAATGCTAAATCCACGTCATTGTTAATGATATTATCATGTAAATGCATTAAACATGAATAAAGAGGATCCGATTCAAACGTTTGTTTCGTTTCATATGAAACGAGATTTAAACGCCATACATTTCTTTCGGATTTTATATGAGATTCGGAATATGTGAATAATGCGTAAATTTGTGAATTATCATCAAATAAATAAATGCTTTTAAAATGTGAATCTTTAAATTTAATTTCAGCGGTCATTTCATAATTTGCATTTAATGATTCGGTATAGAATTTAATGCGATCGTGAAACAGGAATGTCAATAAAACCTCTTTATTCGGCATACGTTTTAAAGTGATGTCTTTGGCCATTCGAGTGTCATGAAGAATTTGGTATTTAAGAAACTGATCACCGTTCCACCAATAGATTAAAGCATCATTCATTTCACTGATAAATATTAAGTAATCATTACCGTCGACTTTAAAGTGTTGCACTTTAGAGGAGGGATATGTGCGCATAATTTGAATGTATTTAATTTTATTATCACGTGAGTTATGAATGAAAAGCACAGATCCGTTAACATAATTATTTTCATTATTACCATTTCCATATATGCTATGGTCATTGATAATGGATTGAGCCACAGCTATATACATCGTGCCCATGATATTGAACATTTTCACTGATGTCGCACCATAGGTCTTTTGTTCGGAGATAAAATCGAACTGAGTATTTCTCCATTCATATAATTTAAGTGTCGATTGAAGTGATGTGCCCGTATATGAATTTCTCATATATGAAGATACAGCCATATATATGGTGCCTTTGTTTTTGATGATATCGAAATCAAACATCATATCAGTGTCTATTGTTAATCGACGATCGAATTTATTTCCATTTAATTCGTATGTGACAATGTATTCGCGTTCTTCATTCTGATATCCAATCACAAACCATAGATTAGAATCATAATAAAAATATCGCGATTTAATGGGTATTCCGTTATCCTTTTCCCAACGCTCTGCAAAAACTATCATTTGCGGACCCTCCGCTGTTATTATAAAATCAGCTAAAGACATAACACCATTTTTCTGTGCCCAAAAAAGAAGTGTATGATCGATGCTTTCAATTGAGGTCCATGTTTGTACTGAATCCATTGATATTCCTTTAGAAAAAGACACAGCGGAGGCACTTTCAACACGCATCTTCTCTTTGAAAAGCGCTGAAATAAAATAAAAAATTAAAAAAATGCATCATATATTATCATTAAAACATATGTATTTTCAATGAATTGTGAGTCAAATGAGTCACTGACCACCGTTTTCGGGTAATTTTAGTAAATGATTATGGCGTCTTTTTCTGTTTATGCGCGTCTCTTCGAAGGATCTGTGAAAATGCATTTTAAACGCATTCATTTTTTCATTCATAAACGAATTCATTTCATTTTTTCCCATATCTTTTGACTCAATTTTTAATACGATTAATAACAAACATTTCAATGTTATGATTATACACAATAAAATCGCGTTCATTTTAAGCGTAAAATGCGATTCTGATTTTAAAAGAATTTAATTTTATATATAATTTAATGATTTATGAATATATTAAAATAATTTCATTGTAAAACTGTGAATGCATTCAATGAAATGAAAGCATAAAATGAATTTTATTATTATAATTATGATGTAAAAGAGTATTGAGTCATATGTTCATTTTTAGTCATATTTAAATGATTATCAAATATTTTATTGAAAATTTACCTTTAAAATGATTCATATGTCATCATTGTTTATATCAAAAACAAAAGTTTGACTTAAGTCATGTCATATTTAAAATTTAAAAAATTAATCATAATCATTCGATATTTGTAATTAAATAAAATTTTTTTAAACAAAAAATTCATTTTAAAATTACAATTAATTAATTAAATATAAAATGATATTTTTATTATTTTTATTTACAAAACATGTAAAGCGTAACAAAAGCGCCATTTATTTTTAAATGAATTTTTAAAAAATGAAAATAAATTACGATCCTCATTTTTTCGTTAATAACGGGTTAAGAATGTGTTTTTCAAAATGCCAATATACTGACGTAATTTATGTTAAATTTTAGCGCATTTAAAGTGAAGTATTTTAATGTTAAATCGAAAAGTGACATATTATTGGCTGAGAATGGACTAACATAAGCGCGATATGTAAAGAATGAAGTGATTTGCGCCTAAATCCAAAGCATGAATTAGTTCATTGTATTGTTAATTGTGAGTGAATGGACGTGCGGACCATGGCCGTAAGAAGAGGTCGCATTGTATTTGGTATTTTGGACGAAACACATAATCAAATAAACGATTTTAATGATGATATCGGTATTAATATAAACATTTAATTTAATTATCATTTCATTATTTCATTATAATGATCATATATGATCATTACCGAAAAACCAAAATTATAATTAAGATTTTTGCGTTAAATTTTTTTATAATTTATATTTTCATATATTAAAATCATCGATTATTTGTTTTTTATATAATTTTAGTTTTAATAATTGTTAAATGATCGTAAAATTTTGAGGTCTCACAATGGACATAACGATCGAAGTGAGCACATGATCTGTTCGTTTATGTCCATTGTTTTGTATTCATATTATTATAATGAATTAATTTTTTTATTAAATTTACGATTATTTAAATGATGATTTCTTTTGAATTAAAAGAGACGCGTATTTTGACCCGAAATTTGGCGAACATAATCAATGGTGTGTCATTCAGCAATGCTTTGAATGCGGACGAAGAAATCATTCGGAAAAAAGGACGAAAACAGATCCCGAAAATGCCCAAAAAAATCAAAAAAATGCCAAAAATCGATTTAACATTAACACCTTTGAGACGATCGCCGCGAAAATTAACTCATAATTCTCAGACACCATTAGAATCACTATCATCAGCATCATCATCATTGCCTATGACAACAGCATCGACATCATCAGCACATTTTCATTCAGATCATGATTATAATCTTCGGACACCGACAAAATCCCCACGTCCAAAGGCATCGTCATCGGTACGCACTCCGACCATTAACCGAAGCGCCGGAAGAGCATTATCCACGCCTTTGAGAGTATCGCCGCGGAAACGTCTGAATCTTAATACAAATGACAGCGGAATCGAAATGACACCATCGAATCAATCATCAGATTCTATTGTATCATCACATTCTGTGACCACGAAAAAGACATTAAATTCACGGCGAAAATTTCCACATTCAAATTATTTATATCGCCTCAGGAGTTACAGAAAATGACAGCGTTTTCCATTTTTAATTTTAATATTTCTGAATATACTTTTATTTATTAAATAATTCATTAATTTTAGTATTTAATTCTCAGTATTTATTCGATGAATTGCATTTTAATGGAAAATGTTTCATTTTAATTTTTATCTTTTAATTTGAATTTTTTTTAAATAAAATTATTAAAAATAAGAATTTCTCATTAAATCATTAAATATATTTTTAAATTATATTTTATGAATCGAAATGATCAAAAAATTATAAAAAAACATCGTTAATGCTGTTAATATTGAAAATATTAGCTTTATTCGTACTGACGACTGTCCTCTCAAAAAACTACAGCGGTGCTCAAAAGTATAATGATAATGAAAATGTAATTTTTAATTATAATTAAATTAAGTGACATTCTTATTTAAAATTACATATAAAATTTTTATAAATAACTAATTTATCATTTATAAAAATTTCATACAATTTTTTTAAAGATTATTTTACATAAAATTATATATTTAAAGTTTATATTTTAAAAAATATAATATTCAAATAAATTATTTTCAATGAAAAGATACAATTTATTTAATTATAATTAAAATTATGTGTATTTAATAACGATAGTTTTGGTACACATTAATATTTTCATTTTGTAATTATCATATAACCATTGAAAAGGAAAAAATGAGTCTTTAAATTCCCGATTTACCCGATAATGGTACCGATAAAAAAAATTGATAAAAAATCATTTAATGTTTAAAATTATGATCAAAAAATATTCGATTATATACTTTTTATAATTCATGAAAAATATGTTATATTAAAGTACAATTCAGTAAAAGGAACACATGAATATGGGATGAATATAGAGAAATGCATATACACATATCCTCACTCTGTAAGCTATATTTTGTAATTGAATAAGGATATGATTCTGCTTTTTACATGCGTTGCGCCCTCTATAAAAAACAGAATCATATCCCTATTCAATTACAAAATAAAGCTTACAGAGTAAGGATATGTGTAAATATTACAGTGTCCAAAGGGTGATTCGATAATAACTTCACATCGTTAGCGGACGAAATACCCACACCCAAAATGCCCACAAAATTTAGATAAAACATGAATAACATTAATAAACATTTATCATTTTAAAAAGGACAGGACTGTAATCACTATTACTGTTATTAGTATTACTGAATTCCCTATCGGGTTTCTCCTGTACCCCTCGTATTAGCCAAAGACAGGAATCGCGGTACATGCTCAATGGTTTTACAGTCACAGATTTAAGAGGAAAAACCCGATCCTCCGACTCAATCGTCTGTCGCCTCAGACACCCTTTTGTCTACGAAATTGAGACCATCGGTGCGGATCCATAATCGTCGACGTCCCCGAAGAGTCCTCTTCATTTTCCGCTGCAAAAAAGACAGTGCACGTCCCGGAGTTCCGAACCCAATACTCTAAGTTCAAGAATGAGCTCTATAGTCACGGAGTTATGCTCCTTATGTAGTCACACAGGACTATATGAGTTAATGTGCTTATCATAGAAACCCATGTTATTATCTCATAATTCAATTCATTCATTTCTATGCATTTCCCGAATTCACGTGCAACTCTCACATATACTAATTGGATTTTAATATAATATTTTGTTTATATTATAATTTTATAAATTAATTAAATCATAAAAATGCTGCCAAATTTAACTATAAAAATGTTAAATAAAAGCCCGGGGCTTAACTTTAGTATAACCTATAATTTTCATTTAAACCCTTTGAGTCTGACTAAAAATGGATTTTTTAAAAATACTTTTGAACATTATAAAAGAGTAAAACTTAGGAAATCCATACATAGATCTAAATTATGAAAAAATGGCTTTCGTCCTCATCATTTTGGCCCTTTTAAATCATGTTTAATTTATCACACAGTAAAGTCTGAGTTTAACACTAAAAGTGTATTTTAATACAAACATGATAGGCGCATAAAAAATTACACTTTTAGCGTTAAACTCAGACTTTACTGTAAATACAATAAAATTGAAATTCACAATACAGTAAATTTCACAAATTATGTCATCCAACAGATGGTAAACACAATACAGACATGTACAAACAATGGGCCAATCAATGGCATAAAAAGTGAAATTTACTGTATATATGCATTGAATATTTCAATTTTTACATAATTTAAAATTTGTTACAAAAAGTAATTAAATACAATTAATAAAATTTGAGAAAATGCATAATTTTAATTCTTTGACTTATATTTAATATACATATTTGTATAATGCAAAGCATTATAAGTATAAATACCCTAAAATATAAGTACCCTATACTATGATCCCATAGGCCTCTATTAGTGGGAGGCTTAACTTTTGCGTTAATATAAAAAATATTAATTTTTATTATTAAATACAACAATTTCTAAATATACGTACGGTATCGGTGTGCATAATTATTCAAAAAACATGTCTTAGCTTTTGTCAGTTAAATTCGAAATTTTCTGTATATAAATGTGATGATTCATTTTATTATGAAAATGAAAATGAAACTATTAAATGTGTACTATGAATACACTATGCATACGAAAGTGGAAATTTTATGGTTCATTCAAAAAGAGAGCATCACATTCATTAATTATTAACGATTTATCGATTAAAATAAATCCGATCACAAACACAGCATTTAAAAGAAAAATGTACAAAAGGCTCATCATTACTATTACTAATACCATTACTATTAACATTACCATTGCTATTGCTATTGCTACTAAGTAATTACAATCTAATTACTTATTAAATACTAATTATTGATCTAAAAATGAGCTCCTAAGGGACGGTGCCGAATATTTAAATCGTAATTACACAATACGTAAGATACTAATGCAATGGCAGAATAACTAATCTAATAATAGTCAAGTAATAGTTAAGATTATTAATGAATACACAATTTCCATTTAAATATATTTCAATTTCTTTTACATTAAAATTTGTGAATTATAAACTGTTAAAATCTCTAAATATGTTATATATGTATTAAGCCATTCATGAGCTTTTACAGTTAATTACACAGATCGTAGGTACAGTATTCACTTAAATTCACTTATTAATGCTTTAAAACATATACTGTATTAAGAGAATTTAAATACAATATATCTACGACCAGTGTGATTGACAGTAAAAGGAAAATCTAATCATCGTGATTACTAATAAATAGTTTTAGAACTATTCATTAGTATAAATTATACGCATGAAATTATTTATAAAATGCACTTTTTTTATGGTAATTTTTTTAAAAATAAATAATCAATTAATTAATGGGCCCGCATAAAGCGCGATCCTCAGACGGAAATTGAAATACAATTTATATATTAATATTAATATATATAAATATATAAATTATAAGATAATAATAATATGAATTTTATAAATATGTATACATACATATATAAATACTTTTATGATAAAATATTTATATTTTTATTATTAATGTATTGTGAATCCTGTAATAATATACACATAATAATATACGATTATATGTATAAATAATGAAATTAATAATTAATAAAAAATAAAAATGCACAGTGATTTGAGACCAAAAATTTATTTTTATTCCGTCATTACAATTATTTTATTAATATCATTCAATATAAAAGTCTAATTTTATGAATTATATTTATGTATTATATTAGAGTTAAAAATGAATATGACCGTTTTTAATATTTCTTTTTTTTACTAAATTTATATAATGT
>JAQIXB010001016.1:0-12549 GCA_034697405.1 Mesoplophora pulchra | reverse complement strand
GATTTTATTTTAATGAATTACTATATTAATCTTTTATTTGATTTTAACAAAACTTTGTTTATGGGGGCTCTTCATTATTCCGCTTTTATATATTTAATCGGCATTTTTATATCTATACACGTTTTTGAAATAATCCAATCACAATATTCTATTTTCGGAATTAAATATCTCTGTCATTATTACATATAAAACTTCCGTAAAAATCTTATATTATAGAAAAAAATTAGGACTAAAAAAAGTTCTTAACACATGTTTAGCAACAATGGTCACAAATATTGAAAAAATGGATTTAATATAAATCTTTAAATTTTTAAGGAAAATGCATTTATAACGATACTTTAAATTTTGAATAATGAGTTATACGTGCATATACCTTTATATGTTTATTCCATTGTTACATAAATTAGAATCAAATATTATTGTTAAATATGTGTTTATATTTATGTATGCATTTTATAACCGTTAAAATATAAATTCCGATAATGGATTAATAACGATTAAGCAAAGGATTAGCGTAAATTTAGGTATGTATATATAGTATACTAAACCACTTCGATATTTCGACCATAACTTGTTTATTATATAATATTACATCGCAATTGAAAAATAGAAATGCGTTCATAAATTCGATATAAAATAAAATTATAATTTTAAACGCATTTTTTATTTTAAATTTAAAAATTTTAATTAAAAAATTGTATTTAAACGTTAATTATTTCGAAAGAATTTAAATGACATTATAATAACGCTCTATTTTCATGGAAACATTTTCATTTTAATAAATATTTAAAAAACGAAAAAATAATTTATTATTATGGTTATGGTAAAATACATTTAAAAGCGTTTTCCCGTTAAAGGCATTGCCGTGAACCAATTCAAGGGCATGGTCTTTCATATAAACATATTCAGTCCCATTATATGTTCGATAATAATAATAATGGAATTTATAATCAAAGCATAGACCATTTTATTTATTTTATTTAAACATTTTTAAATTAATAAATAAAATTAAAGAATTTTTATGAAAAAACTGCATATTAAAGGATATGTAAAATAAAATATGCGAAAATATTTATAAACATCATAAACACTAATTATACGCTGACATTTAATACATGATATAATGAGCATCGCTTTATATGCATTTAATTATAAATCAATTCAATTGAATTGAATATAATTGAAATGCATTATCATTTAAATGTATTAAATATGAATCAATTGAATACTATAAAATGATAGTTTACCTCTTTCCATATGCGTTTTTCCGGAGGTGATTTCGTTAACATTCCCTCATGTACTATTTCCATCTCAACAGTGTTAAGATGCTGATGATTGTCACTGATGTTTCTTTTAATTTTCTGATTATTGTTGTGTCTGCGGATGAAAAGAGATATACATTCATATACAATACGCTAAACACAGAAACAAATGTCAATGCTGATTGTGGAAAGAGTGTAATGATGCGATTCAATTCAATCATTCATTTCATATTCATTTAAATGTCATTCATGTATATAATGCTCTCATCATAATCATACACTCAATTGTTTATCGGTGCGCATATTATATAAATATAATCATAATTAATATAAAATCACATTCACTTTTATTATTCACATTTAACCATCACTTTAAAGCTAAACGCACATAAACTTCAATTGCATATACACACAGAACTTTAATAATGTATATATGTGTATGACTCTATGGGTATGAATGTTTCACAATCGACCATATTGTGATGCATATTCCTATATTAATAGTGTATGGGACTGTTTATGAGGGGATTACGTTAGAGGTGAATACGGTCCCATTCGCCCTTAAACCGGATTAACAAAGAGCTTAATTATGTATATATATTTATGAAAAAATTATTAAAATGTCATTCCATACATTTTTTAATTTTATTTTAATCATTCATTAATTTAAATGTACAAAAAATTACATTATTAATCAATTTTAATATAAATAAAATATTCAAAAATTAGAAATAAAAGCATTTAATGAAAATGTTATAATTCTATGAATTAATGTAATAAATTTAGAATTTAGAAAAATGCAAAAATACATTTTAATATTTTTATAATAAAAAAGGAAATGAAATCTGAGATGTAATAATGTTATAAAACAGAATCACATATTAAATTACAAAAATAAAAGCATTTATAAAGTAAATTATGCGATCATTTTCTTTCATTTTATATCATATAATAAAATATTATATAATATTTTTAATTTCAATTTTTTTAAACTTTTGTTTAATAATAAAAAAGTTCATATTAAAGTAATTCATTCATATTCTTATGCTTTTATCTCTAATTTAAAGTAATGAATTAAATGTAAATTCAGTAAACTTTACACGGTAAAGTCAATTCACAAAAAGTTCCTAATGTTAAAAGTGAGAATGGTAAATTGAGGGAAATGCTAAATATGTTCCCTCAATTCCTTTGAGTGAACCTTTCCATACATTTATATAACTAAAGATGAGAATTCCCTCATTTCCTTCATTCCCTTCCGATCTTTTCTGATCATGTGATAACTATAAACAACTCAATGGATAAGGAATTTTTTCCCTCAGCTCTTAAACAGTAATATTCCATAATTCCCTACGATTGCATTACATTTTGCAATACAATTAATGAGATTCAATTTTTGTTTTTATTATTTATAAATTAATGATAATTATATATATAAAAATATAATAAAATGATTTAAATAATTTCATTTTCAATGAAATTCCTTTTTTATATGACATACAAATTGCGTTTGAAATTTAATAAATAATTTTAAAGCATAAAACTAATGTTAAAATAGGGATGTACATAATGTTCTAATAAAAGGAATATTAAGATGAGCATGTGCCTGAGGGTTATGCTCAGACACAACAATACACAACAATACATCGAATGTATTTTATTATTATATAATAATATTGAATAAAAATTATGAATTAATAATAAGTATATTGTACTTAATTTATAACTAAATTATTATTTTATTTTTCATTTATAATTTTAAATGTTAAAATTAATCCTTTTATATCATGATAAATGTAATCACATTCTTTTGACAAAAAATCGTTTTCATATGCAATTTTTTCATATTTATTCTTTCATTATCATGTGTAATATTAACTTTCGATACCATTAAATTAAATAATAAAATTCATATAAAAATTTGTATATTTATAAATTTTATATTATAATTATACATCGGTATGTAAATGTCTTATCATTAATATGATTTTTAAATTTAAATTTTTAAACGAAAAAATGTCAGTGATTATAATGATTATAATAAAAGTGAATTAAAAATAAAAAAAGACATTTAAAGGAATGTGAACGATAAACTGATAAAAGAATGTAATAAAATAAATAATGGGATCGAATGCTTCAGTATTACAATGGTCATGTTCAGAATGTACCTCAATAAATCCAACGGAACGATCCGCATGTTCTTCATGCGGATCGAAGAGAAACGCCGAAACGACGATCGCAATCGATGTGAATGACGAACAAAGTAATGACGGATCACGCTTTTGCCATGACTATGCTCTGAATTATGATCATCGGATGCGGTCATTGATTGCGGATGATGATACTGTGATGAATCAAAGTCCTCATGAGAATGACAGCATTTTATTGTAAATCTCATTTTTAATTTAAATTTTCATTAAATTATATGCGATGCGTATACACTCAAATGTTTTCATGTTTTTCCATAAACAAAATCATTGCATTATACTTTTTTAAATGAAAACACAAATTAAAAAATGAAAATAAACTTTTAATGCATTATAACGTTAGAATTTTGTTTTTCCATTGTTTTATGATGAATCATACTAAATTATGAAACTGAATATATATGAATATATATGATTCGCTATTTACGAGCATATGATATGTGAGTAATAAACAATTAAAGCATATTTCGTATATATTAACATTAAATTCAATTGATAATTACCAATATACTCATACATGACTTAGAAACACTGATAATAGTGATTTACGCACATTTTCATGTATTTTCATTGACCTTTTATTATGTGTATTATCACCATTTAATGGAAATATAAAACATAAATAATAATAATGGTAAATTATGTCCTCATTAATGTAAGAATTTAATGTTCATTCATATAATTCAATCGTTACCATGATTCTCTTTAATCATTTTAACAATTTTTGTATCATCATTTTTCACCCCAATAAATATGACATAAATTTTTAATTTAATTTAAAATTAATGTGAACATTAATGTTAAACATTTTTTGTATATTTTCTTTACTAAAATTACATACAAAACCTTTACTTAAATGGCATTTTATCTCTAAATATATTCATTACTATTTTCATATTTAAATGTTATCATTATTATTATTATTATTATTATAATATTATAATGCATTTTCTTTTTTACATAAAATTGATTTTAAAAATGCAATTCATTACTAATTCGTTAGTAAATGTCTATTTTCTATGACATTACAAAAGTTATGTTTATGGGACATGTAAAATAGCATTGTATTTAATGTAAAATTTGCATTTAATGTGAATATTTTGTAAAACCGTTGCCGCAGTAACGAAAGTTATTATTTAATATCTCATTACAGAGGGGATAATGATTCAAATGATTATCAACATTCGGATCAAAATGATGATGATGATAAAGAAAAGTCATTGACTGACGATGAAAGAAAATCATTAATAAATTGCGATTTAAAGAGACAGTCTCACGGCACATATCTGAAAACGGCACCATCGTATGTCCATTGCATAGGAACACACCGTTCGAATCGCATTGAAAATTCTTCGAATTTTTTAGAAAAAACGTTTGTTAAATGCATCGGTAAAAAGAATCAAAAATGGTCATGTTCAATATGCGGATTCCGGAATCTTTCGACCATTTCCGAATGCGTTCAGTGCCATAGAAAGACGCCTCAGGGCATTTGTTCATTTAGTCAATCATCGCCTTTGGAATCTCATATATCACCATTGGAATCACCATTTAAATGTAATAAATGGAAATGTCATAAATGTCAATTTTTAAATTTAGAATTTGCCTCTGAATGTATTGTATGTAACAATAAAACGAACGATGATCTCATAAATAAGACACGAACAATCACCGCCATTAACAGTGTTTCTCATATCATTTCACCATTGCATTTTGCGAAATCACCACATTCAAAGCCGTTAGAGTCAGTATCAAATAAGTGGATGTGTTCGAAATGCCAATTCCTAAATATACCATCGACAATCACTTGTATCATATGTGAATCTTTAAGATCGTGGTCATTGCCAAATAACGATATTTCGAAAGTCTCTTTAATACTTCCATTATCAAAGAATGGTGTTAATGTGAGAGAAGCGAAATTCAAAGAACGATTAAAACGTCACGGTTCTGATGGTTCATCATCATCTCATGTGAATGAAAACTCAGATACCATTTCAGCAGATCCATGTACAGATGATCATATTCGATTTAACACTAATGTTACTCCGGTGCCGCGTGTAAAACGGAGCACGTCATTGAATGAAGTGACACATCCAATGATAGGCATCGGAAGAAATAAAGTGCTGAAACAATCGTCACAATGTTTACATAAAAACAATTCCATCGGTTCCAATTCAACAGATTCTTTATCATTACAGACTATTAACAGTACTAATAACAGTACTATTACTATGGAAGAAGCGGTCATTGACTTAACCAAAGATGACGAAAATGATGATACATGGAAATGTATTAATTGTTCATTCTCATTTAATGCACCGGATTCGGTGTCATGTGATATGTGTGATACTCCGCGACACACTAAAAGTTCAAATGCTCAAAGCCAAAGCCAAATTAAACTAATGCCTCATAACGTTAGTGTGACATTTAACAATAATTTAATTAATAATAAAATCATTACGATGTCCAATGTAAGTAAATGTGAAAGAATCTCTTTATTTGAAGCTTACGGATGGACATGTATTAAATGTACATTAATAAATTCGAATAATGATAATCATTGTACAGCGTGCGGCGGTTCTAAACTTAACAGCACCACAAATAAAAGTTTCCATACATTAAAGCCCAATGAAAGTTGGGTATGTAATAGATGTACATTAAGAAACCCCAACCAATTAAAGGATTGTTCCGCGTGCGGTCTTCAAAAAGAAGACATTTCATCGTCGAATCATAATGTTGATAATACCATTGAAGAATGTGATGACGATTTAATTGTGGTGATACCTTCGACATCACGAACCAATGTCCATCGCCGTGATTTGAGCAGAAATAAATCTCAATGGGAATGTTCAGCGTGTACCTTTATTAACTCTAATATACGGTACACCTGTGAAATCTGTCACCATTCAAGAAGCATATTAACACTTAGAGCTGATTCTGCACACCTCAACAATACGATATCACGTAAATTTACTTTTTTTTCAAAATATGAATTCTATGCATAGATGCTTTTAAATATACAATTATTTAGATATTAAAATAAATTTAAAAGTATCTTAATATAATAGTAATTTATTTATATCATGCATTAACAATATTAGATTATGCATGCATTTTTATAAAAAAGAATTATTTTGTAATATTAATTTATAATGTGTATTAATTAGTAAATTTGTCATTTTATATACGGTTATTTTAGTAATGATGGGTTTTGTTACAATGCCCAATGATGAAATTATTTGCGTTGTAATGTAAGAATGAAAAGTAAATGACAATGTAACAAACTCGAGATATAAGCGCGGAATTAGTAAAGTATTTCTAATTTGATTATTAGGAAGTGATTCTGCGACCAGTACTTTATGTCATGGTGAAAGTGAACTCATGGAAGAATTGCGTCGCGTCGAAGAGAACGAAGCGCGGAGCCGATGGGAAAATATCGTGAAATTCTGTAAAAAAAGTCAAATAAATTTCGTGGATGACTCTTTTCCACCATTACCAAAGTCATTGTATTATAATCCCGATGATCATTCATCGAATCATAATGTCACACAATGGTTACGTCCCTCAGACATTAAAAGTGATGCAAATCCTAACGTGAAATGGGCAGTGTTTAGAACTCCGATGCCTTCGGATATATCTCAGGGTATACTCGGCAATTGTTGGCTTTTAAGTGCTTTGGCGGTTCTCGCGGAACGTCCAAAATTAGTGAAACGTGTTATGGTTACGCGGGAGATATGTCCTGAGGGTGCATATCAAATTAGACTATGTAAAGATGGACAATGGACAACGATTCTCGTCGATGATTTACTGCCATGTGATTATCGTAGTCATTTGGTATATTCTCAGGCGAAACGTAAACAATTATGGGTGCCATTAATAGAAAAGGCATTTGCAAAATTACACGGATGTTATGAAGCACTAGTATCAGGCAGAGCAATCGAAGGTCTTTCTACATTAACAGGTGCACCATGCGAAAGCATACCATTGCAGGCAAATATAGTATCACCATCTGAAGAAGGTATAGATGAAGATTTAGTATGGGCTCAATTGTTGAGTTCACGAACTGCCGGCTTTTTAATGGGTGCATCATGTGGTGGTGGTAATATGCAAGTGAATGATTCTGAATATCATGCTGTGGGTCTTCGTCCGCGTCATGCATATTCGGTTCTCGATGTTCAGGATATCGAAGGTCTTAGATTACTGAGACTGAGAAATCCATGGGGACATTATTCATGGAAAGGCGATTGGAGTGATAATTCACTCCTATGGACACCCCAATTGAGGGAACAGTTAATTCCTCACGGTGCGGACGAAGGAGTATTTTGGATGTCATTTGGGGACGTATTAAAGTACTTCGATTGTATTGATATATGTAAAGTGCGATATGATTGGAATGAGATACGGATTCAGGGGGTTCTGCCCTCTATGTCTTCAGATACTGATAACATTCCTCACATTGTTCTTACTGTGGCTGAAGCGACAGAAATAGAATTTAGTCTGTTTCAAGAGGGCCAACGAAATGCCGAAAGATCACAACGGAGTCAGCTCGATCTTTGTGTGGTGATTTTTCGTGCATTAAATCCTGAAAATGGGGATGTTGGAAATTTAGTTAAGCATAGTAAACGTCAGGTTCGAGGTTTTGTTGGTTGTCATGTGATGCTCGAACCCGGATATTATGTTGTCATATGTTTCGCATTTAATCATTGGCATACTAGTACGTACACTGACAAACTATTTAACTGTACTAAATATTAGGCGTTTTATTGCTTAGGTATTAGTAGCGTCGAACAATATCCAAAATTCCTTTTGGCAATGCACAGTTCAAAGCGATTAATGGTGGAAACAGTATCACCATCTGCGTATATATTTGCAGATGCAATTATCAATTTAACACTATCAAAAGGGAAAAGACATGAGGTAAATAATGCATAAAATTAATTTTATATGTATTTAGTATATAATAATATATTTATTATCATACTTATTTATAGGGTCGTGAGGGAATGACTGCATATTACTTAACTAAAGGATGGGCGGGTTTAGTCGTAGTGATAGAAAATCGATTACCCGATTGTTGTATTCAGGTTATCTGTGACTGTTCCGAAAGTATTAATGTCGTATCGACACGTGCTACATTAAGAACTGTCGACAGTATACCACCATTGCATAGGTAAACTATTATATTAACTTTTTTGAAATGCAATTTTTCATGGTATTTTATTTGACCATTAGACAGGTGATCATAGTGTTGACACAATTAGAGGGAAGCGGTGGATTTTCGATCGCACATCGCTTAACACACCGTGTATCATATACCGGGGGACTCCACGATTGGGGTCCGCATGGGACCAATCATTATCCACACATCGATCGCAAAGTATTTGGTTTACACGCACCACGACCGTTGTAAATACAATTTATATCAGCATTTGTATTATACTTTCAATACTCTATTTACACATTTTTGTGTTCTTTAAACGTGTGTCACTATTAAATTTTCAAAATCTTTCATTATGTAAATGTTTATGATAATTTATGGTATTTTTTGATATTTTTATTTAAAATTTATAGATATTTAATAAAATTGCGCTTTTCATGTGATATGAAATATATCAATATTTTGTTTCTAAATATTAATAATTTATGATTAAAAATTATTTTAAAAATTATCAAAATGTTTAATTAAATGTATTTTCTTTTTATCTTTTAATAATTATATGATAATTACAAAATGAAGATATGAATGCTCAAAAATTTTCGTTATTAAATACAATTTATTAAACATATTTTATTATAATTAACATTATAAATTATATTTAACGACAGTTTTGGTATACATTCATACATTTTCATTTTATAATTATCATATAATCATTGAAATATGCAAAGAAAATTAGAGTCATAATTATTATAAATGTTCTGACCTTTAAATGTTTATATGCATTTTATGAGAATAAACTTATCTTTAGCTAATATCTTAATGTTTGATATATTAATATTAAATTATTGGATAAAAATTGTAAAATTATAGGTATTTAATGATAAATTTATTAATATATTTACTTTATCATATCATATTAATATAAAAAAATAAAAACATTAAACACTTTCCATTAAAATGAATAAAATTATAAAAAAAGAAAGCACATGACAATAAAAATTAAGTTATTTTTAAGTAATTTTTAAGCACATTATTAAGTTAAAATGTTACGAAAATTGCCTCTGAATATTTCAGGATATTTTCAAAAAATTAAATCAAAAGAAAGAGCGATATCATCATGGAATGATTATAATTATAATCAAAAGGGAATGGGATTTAATTTTCAATTCACAGATGAACAAAAAAGCATTATTGAAACGGCGAAAAAATTCACCTCTGAGGAGATCATTCCTAAAGCTGTTCATTATGATAAAACGGGACAATTTCCATGGGATATTATTAAAAAAGCACATCATTTGGGGTTTCTTAATGCATGTGTACCCAAAGAATACGGGGGTCAGGGATTAGCACTTTTGCAACAATGTCTTATTAATGAACAAATAGGCTATGGATGCACAGGAATTGGTGCAACAATATCTGCTAATGCGGTGAGTCAAATACCATTACTTCTTTTTGGAAATGATGAACAGAAAAAGGAATATTTCGGGCGATTATCTGCGAATGTCCCAATACTTTGTGCCGCGGCAATAACCGAACCTGAAGTGGGCTCTGATATCGCACAAATTAACACAAAATGTGAAAAAACCGAAGATGGTGATTGGATAATTAACGGACAAAAAATGTGGATTACGAATGCAGAGCACGCAAATTGGTACTTTGTAATCGGACGGTCCAATTCTGATCCTAACACTAAAGTAAAAGATGCATTTACATGTTTTATTGTGGAGCGTGAAACTCCGGGAATTTCTATTGGTAATAAACAGTGGAATATGGGCCAAAGGTGCTCTGATGTCCGCACAATTACTTTTAATAATGTTTTAGTCCCGAAAAAGAATATTTTGGGTCAGGAAAATGGCGGATGGAAAATTATCATATTATCATTTGATTTAACACGTCCATCTATGGGTGCATGTGCTGTTGGTTTAGCACAGAGAGCCTTAGATGAGGCCACAAAATATTCATTCGAAAGAAAAACGTTCGGAACACAAATATCAAATCATCAGGCTATACAAGTAATAGCTCTGTAGTTTTTTATCTATTATTATATAACTTTATTTTATTATTATATAATTTATTTCATTATTATTATTACGATACTTTTGGAATGATTTAATTATTCAGAATTTTCTGATAAAGTATTTTTTATTGTCCCTCACTTTACATGTATATTATCAGGCGTCGTCATTCATATGCATTAGCTTTATATTGTAAGATATACAGGGTGATTCATAAGTTTATTAATGAAAGCAATGACTGTCATTTTAAAAGTTTTAATTTTTTAAAAATATTTTTTTGCCTTTTTATAGCTGAATAATGAAAGTATTCAATTGTTTTACAATAACATTGTGCTACACGCTAATCGTACCTTACGCCATACTAATTTATACTAAACTTTTACGGTACAAAATTTATCGTTAATATTGTATGACGTCATACTGTCCATATCTCTGTAAATAAATATGAGACACATTTCTATTGTATAATCAGTATTCATTTTATATTAAGTGTAATTTACTGTATCCCGGGTTTACCCTTAGTTATTATAATTATTATATAATAACTTTTATTATGGCATTAAACACATTTACAAAATGATTTATAAATAATAATAGAGCCAAACACTTTTGTTAAAATCATAACGAATACTGATTATACAATAGAAATCTCACATTAAAATACAGTGATAGGGACATAATGATATATGACGTCATAATAATAAACTTTAAACAGAAAAACTTTTACAGTAAAGTGCCTTAACATTCAAATTATAAAAATTGCACATACACATGCGCAAAAGGCAGTGCATAAATGTATATGTAAAATGAAATCAAAACATTGTCGACGTTCGACATTCAAAATTCAACGAATTTCACAAAAGTAATTATATAATAGTCACATGGCGTAAGGTGCTATTCCGTGTATAGCAGTTTATTAATTAAAAAGCTAAAATTGTACTTGCATAATTTTTCTTGCTAGTTTAAGTTGGCAGATATGGCTATTGGTATTGAAACAGCACGATTGGCATATTTAAGATCAGCGTGGTATTTTGACAGAGATCAGCCAAACACATATTGGGCATCTGTGGCAAAATGTCATTGCGCTGAAACTGCAAATAAATGCGCATCCGATGCCATTGAGATTTTCGGCAGTGCGGGACTTAACTCAGAATATCCCATTGAAAAGCTCATGAGAGATGCAAAGATTTTCTTAATCGACGATGGAACATCTCAAATTCTTAGAAAAACGATCGCACGTCAGCATATGAATTTAGCAAAAACCAAATTATTGTAATATTAAACATTTTATTTATTTAATTAATTAATTAAATTTATTTATTTAATTTTTTTGCACTTTTTAATTAAAGCGCTTTTCAATGCCCTTTGTTTTTCATGAAATGATTTTTTTCGTTTATTTTTGATTTTATGTTTAATCATCATAAATGCCTTATTTTTGTTGATTTCTTTTTTCGATTTTCCAGCATTTGGGTTCATTTTCTCTTTTTTAACACCGTATTTCCCACGATCATCACGTCCCTCATTGACAGTTGCAATACGACTTTCACGGTCCGATTTCGATTTTTTGTAAATCTTTTCGATTCTATTCAAAGATATGATTTCTTTTTTATCGATATCCACATTTTTACTTAAATCCTCGGAATTTGAGTTTTTATTAAACTTTCGTGGTTTTACGGCCGATAATTGTTTCGCGATTTGAGCGGCTTTAGCCTTTCGGAACTCATTCTGCGAAAGTATACGCGATGATGATATTAAAGCAGCTTTTTCTTCGGCCGTTAATTTATTATCATTTTTTTCTTTTTTATCATTCTTATCTTTGTCTTTATTATCATTTAAAATTTCATTTTCATCCTCAGAATGACTCACATCAATCCAACTGTCATCATCACTATCGTCATCATTATCATCAT
>JAQIXB010001015.1:0-12554 GCA_034697405.1 Mesoplophora pulchra | reverse complement strand
ATTCATTCGAATATATTCCAATATAATCAAATATATTGCAATATATTCCAATATATTCCAATGTATTTCAATGTATTGCGATATATTGCAATATATTGAAAGCGATAAATTAGAATTTCAGACTCTTATAAAACTATGGCACGATACTAGCGAATCACACTAAAAGTGTCCCTTTCACCATTTGTTCAAAGTCAAGTGCATGCAAAACAATGATTTTTCCTCTCTTTATACATATGTACAGTCCAAATGAAATGAACTTTAAAAACAAAATTAAGATAATGCTATAGTACATCTACTAGCAAGATATACTATGACAGATATACTATAGCTAGTAGATAATAGAATGAGACATTATTATATTTCGAAACGTTTCTTCCTCATTTTGTGTATAATATGCTTCTTCCGCATGTTTTTTATGACCTCTTTGCTCCTTTTGACTTACCATTGATTGACTGAACGATTGCCACATGTATACTAACGCATAACTAAATATATATATATATTGATATATATTGGCAAAAATGACCATATGGTATCCATTTGATTCGGTCAACTAATTTTGAGCTCTGTTTTTGCGCGTGCCATGATTTTGAGTATTCACTTTTAGGAAATTACAAACTATGGCTTTGACTTAAAAGTTTCAAACAATTTTTAAGTTAAAATTAGTTATCCTCAGTATTCAGTTCAATGAACCCTTTCATAGGAAAAGTCCGAATTTCCGCACGAAAATTATTTAAATATTGTAATATATACAATGGGATTGCATATGGTCATTTGAAATATTCAAAGAACGCGTATATGCACGCGCATTGCTCGTGCTGTCGCGTGACTTCCTTATCACAGTGTCTTAGCATTTCTCTCTCTTTACTTATTTATAGTATACCATGGTCGTCAATATCTGATGGAACTAGTATTTGATGGGATGAGAGTATCATTGATACAGTGATGCACATCTGAAGCAATGGAATACTTTCTCATTACTATGATATTCAACCCTTTGGATTGAGTGAAAGTCCAAAGTGAGTGTAAAGCATTCGTACATTTACTAATCTATTTTTAGTGAATAGAAAAAGTACACTATGGTTTGAGAGAAAATTGGTGTTAGCAATAGTTTGGGAGCAGCTGCTGACCGGATGTACGTTAAGTATACTATAGTTAAGTTAACTTTAGTATCAGTGTTCACCTTTTTTAAAATTGACATTTCCCTTTTACAGTTTTCAGTATAAATAATAATGAGCGTTATGTTTAAATGTAAAGGAATATGCGCACCGATATATTTCTCAATTTTTATTTCAATTCATTTGACCTTTGCCCTAAAGGCACTTTCACGTCTTTTTACGCGGACACACAATTCGTAAGTTTTTGTGGCATTCAGATTCACTAGCATTTGTGCAGCATTAGTATAAAGTATAGTAAAGTATACTAAATTTCTAGTGTATTTTATGCTAGTGAAAGTAAAAATTCCGAGAAAAGGATTTTTTTGTCAATGTATAGCTCCCCTCTCACCTCTCACCCCTCTCACCCCAATATATAAGACGCTTTTCAAAGGAATCTTTTTTCTCTTTCGACCTTTAACGGGATATTTGCCCTTTTCACAAACTCCAATACGCAAAGTAGTATATGCTATACTTTTTCTAATACTTTTATAGTATATCTATAGTATGGATGCATTTGCTTTTTGCGTATTCATTGTGCGATTGTGTTGTGATTGTTTTGTGAGCATAGTGAGTGTGGTGTAAGCCTTTAGAGGTTCTAAAACTTCGCAATCGCCGCGGGCCAAAGGCATGACCAAAACAGATGTCCGCTTTTTTGTCGACCGAATTTCAAACTGACCATTATGCGTGCATTACATTATATGTGTACTAAAGTAAAGTACATTCTATTCTAACGATCGAAGCTCTAATTTACTAGTTTTTTGCCCCTTAACCTTCAACTTTGACACTCAAAAGGAATAATAGTAAACGATTCGCTTTTTGAAAACTCACTTTTTGAGTCAAATGCTAGTATATTCTCAAATAAAAATATCGTTACATAATAATCGCGAAAAAATATATATTTTTAAATTTAATTATCACAAAATATTAAGATTATGAGAATATTCTCTCATATATAATAAAAGCATAATTTATTAAATATTATAATATATATATTATTTATATATATATATATATTTTTGTATATATATATATTGATTATTACGAAATTCAAAAGCAATAATATACATGCATAGTATGGATGAGCGTCTTTCATGAGATGAGATTCTTTATTGCCATAGTATAGTATAGCACTAGTATCTAATCAAATGCTAATGATGCTGTGCTTTATTAGCACAGCACGTACGCGCTTAGGGTTAACACGAGCATAGTACACATATATGATAGTATATGTATAGTATACATATACGGTAAATAAATGCAATAATATTAATATGTGCGACAAAAACATTCCATTTCTGCAGCTGCTGTTTCGTGCCATTTTCTTACGCATTAATAGTTTCTAATATGAGCATTCATTTCTAATAAATGCGTTAAATATAAATACATTTATAAATGAAAGTGTTTATCATCCCCTATGATGTAGTACTAGCACTAGTATCATACTATTGCATTATTAGTATATATCAGATATTTAATAATTTTTCAATATGATGAAAGAATAAAGAGTAAAGAAATAATATTCATTATATTCAAAATGAGACATTTTTGCGTATATACAGTATAAGTGTGTATACTATTTTCTGCTATACTATTGTCTATGCTATTTTCTCATCCCATAAATAATACAGACATAAACTAGTATTTAGATAAAGGAACGGTTTATTTCTGTCGGAAGTTTTTATTGGTGTGAGTGACCACCTTTTCTTTTTTCCCAAAAATTAGTTCACAGTATTATTACTAACGAGAAACTAGTGAAACTAGCATTGCAGAGTAGTGTACTAGAGTAGTACTAACAGTACTAGTGAAAAGTGGACATTACGTAGGAAAGAGTGAAATAGAGTTTTGCATTCGCTTATAAAAGGGTGAGTCATGAGTTTGCTTTGTTTTGCGCCAATAAAACCCGTTCGATCACTTGACCATGCGATGAATATTATGCACCATGTTAGTTATACTCTCTCTTATGCTAGTATATGTTCTATTTGTATTCCCCGTTCTTTCAATCATCATTTGAAACGCACAGAAAATGTTGCAGAACATTGAGCCCCTAAAAGATAATCTTTTTAATATCATAGTTATTTTTTGCGTCATATTTCTCATATTAATTCTATTTGTTTATTGATTCATATTTCAACTAAGCATAAACACTAGTATAAAGCACTAGCATAAAGTTCAACACTAATATACCATGCAAAAGAATAAATTGCAAAATTTTACTTTAGTATTTTATTTTAGTATATATAAATGTATAAAAATGATAAAAGTTTTGAAACTTTTGTTTATTATGCAGAAAAATATTGTAAATAATTTATGCGCCGTGCAAAATACTCGAAAGATAATAGCGTTTTTGACCATAGTGCTATTTCCATGGCACACACACACACACTATTTCCATATAATGCTGTGATATTTGATTGTGTGTTAGAGACATGGTGTTTGCTTTACTCTATCAGTTTCGCAGATTGTTTACTAGTGTTTGATGGTGCCTTTTGTTGTTTACTGCGAATGAAGTCTAAAGGCATAGTGAGAATGTGATACGACAAAAATATTTTCTGCACACATATACACACACATACATACATACACACATATACACATACGTACATACATACGATTTACACATTTCCGCATACACTAAAATGAGAGCCCTTCGAACGGTCGTTAGGCACTTCAATTTTTGTGGATTTAACACCCTTTTTTTGCACAGAGTCACTCACTAGTAATACATATAATACATATATACTAGTACTAGCTCTAGTTTTGGTCATTATTGTATTTTATTCACAGCGATTTCTATGAAGTGCCCATGATAGAGTATCATGGGATTACACAGGGACTTTTTAGCTCAGATATGCTTTTTAGTAGCCTCTGACCTCCACACTCTCACTCCCCTCATTTGCATTGCATTATATATAACTATCATCTGTATACTTATGTGTAATATACTTCAATAAATGCATTTCTATTCACTTTTACTAAAGAGTATACTAATACTAGTAATAGATGTTTGTCTCTTTCATATAATTATTTCTATCCTTAGCTCTAACGCTTAATAATTTTATTATTATTAACTCAGTAATTTTCTATTAAAATCTTTCTCTTTCCTTTTGTTAAATCATCATGATTTTATATACTAAATATTCACTTATATTAAATGCGCTATTGACAAAAGTAAAACTAAAACTGAAAGTATTATTCATATACTACTAGTATATGTTGAGATGACCCTTTTTGTCCATCTCTTGGGAGTAAAGGGACCATAGTATATAAGAGGGAGCAAAGTATTAACTTCACTTACATAATCTTTGACAAAGTTAAGCCCTTCAGTAATCTTAAAGTAAGGAACTAGTAGTGAACTAGTAGTCTAATAAGTATTAAAGAAAATCTTATATAGCAAAGTTGTAAGCCAACAATGATGATCAATATGAGAATAATAGAGATGTGGTAATAGCATTGATACTGAAGCTGGTACTAGCACTGTCACTAGCACTGGCACAGGCACCATTCGTACCTCCAATGTCCTGACCAATCGGTGATTGTGCAGCATAAGAAAGGAATCGGCGCATCGGCACACATCACTTTTTTACAGATATAACATCTCTGTATATATATATATTTATATATATGTAATTATAATGTCACATCAGAGACTTCACTTTTTCCTAACATTTAATCACTTAAAATTTTCCATTTTAATATTATTAATTATAATAAAAAACTGATAAAAAACGTTTATATTAATAATAAATAAATAAAAAAGTTTTAAGTTTTTTAAACTTTATTCTAACATATTGTAAAAAGTTAAATATATAAAAAGTTAAAATAATAATACTAAAAAATACAAAAATATAAAAATAAAATCATATATCGCAAAAGGTAAGCGGTAAAATGCTAATTTTTTCAATTTTTTTCTTCATTTATTGAGTTATTTATATACAGGAAGTTACGGACTGTTGAACATTGTGTTAGTACTTCTTTAGTTTGAATTAAAAAAGTACAAAGAGATCGTAGACTTATTGCCAGCAGGTGATCAATGATCACTAGTACACTGCTATTTCCTCCTTTTGCCACCCTTTCTTATCACTTAACAAAGCTTTTTCTTATTATACTTATTTTTAACAGTGCTGTACGATATACATATATTATATATATATGTATATAGAGGGTATACGCATAAATGTATGGTATACTTTTTGCACAGAAAATAGTCTCAATTCATTGAATTCCCATGTGGCAGTGGGTCAAGTTTATGCACGTGCGAAGCGAACATTTTTTTCATTTTTCCCCTTAAATTTTGACTTTAAAAGAGATTACAATAATAGAAGCATTACTATATGTATAGCACTAGAACCATGCATGCATTAGTATATGCATTTTGCATATGCATTTTACCAGTGCCTGCAATAAAAACGGGTTTTTGAGGGTCTTAACATATTACCTGAAAAATGTATTTTTCTTTTCATATACTGATAAAACACCTCTCTCTTTATCATTCGATTTTTTTGATAATACATTAATACATTAATAATATATTATCATAATAATAATAATCATAAAAACAGTGCTTTAAACATTACTAATTTTATTTTAAAAATTTTGTTTTTCATTTTTCATTTGAATTTTATATTTCATTTATTTTGTATTAAAATGTGATATTTTTATTTTTAAATGAAATTTTATTATTAACAAATATTTTGATGTGATTTTATTTTTTTTAATGATTATTAATTATAACAAATAAAATATTTAATGAAATGGTGAGTAATATTTATATTTTTTATTTATTAATATTTAATATTTATAAATATTTAATATATTTAAATATTTAAAAAATATATTTTAATATTTGAGTCAAATTTATTCGTTTCTCATACGAAATATCATAATAAAGAGAATGATATCATGTAATTTCCATTAAATACATATATATTTTTATATCGACACAATGAAAGTGTGACACTAGTAAAGTATGATCCTATTGAGATGGTCATTTTGATAAATTAGAGGTGTATTTTATTTAAATAAACTTTTTATGGTCATTTCATTGGCACTTTTCATGAGTGAACATTAACACGCGCGAATGAAATACGCGTTTCGTGCGAATGCATTCGTTCGTGCGATTAGAGAAAAGCGCGCATCACTGATTTCCCAATATATGTATGTATATATTTATTTATGTATAAAAAGTCCGAATAAAGTTCAAATGACCATTTTGTCCGATACTAGTATTAGTAATAGTGAAAGTGACCATTTTGAGATTGAGTTACTCGATAACGATTGACATTAATATGTGTTCATGTATATTATGTATATTAAAGGTTCGGACCCCATACATAATGAAAAATTACTTTACATTTGCATTTTGTGCATTCATATTGTATCATAAATATGCATATATATAACTATAGTATACATGTATATATACATAGTATATATATACATATATATCTCATATATATCCTCAAATAATAGTTTGAGATACTATTTTATGGGAAAAATGTGTAAAAATAAATTAAAATTTCTTTTTTGAAATGAAATAAATGAAATGATAAAAATATCCCCATATATTTATAATATGCATATATAATAAATGTACATACACTATTGGTTCAATGACATTAATAATTTAAAGTAAATCATGAGACATCATATATAAAAAGTTAAATTGACAGCTGCCACTAGTTTTTGAGTTTGCATTTTTTACAAAAAAAAAGATTTAAAAATTTTTGTGTATACATTTAATAATAATAATACTTAAAAAATCACTGAAATGTTTAACGATATACTTTTATATGAATAAATATGTATATTATACATGAATGACTAAAAAGAAATAGGAGTGTATCATCGGAAAAAAATATAAATGTAAAATATTATTCAATGATATACATACTGTATATATACGTATATATATAGTATATATATAGTAAATCCCCATTTTCCTCACTTTTTATTATCCGTTTTTTTATATTTTCGTCAAATTTTCGATATAATATTTTTTGTAATCCCAAAGCAATGGTAATATAATAATGTATAATAAAATACAATATAATGTGTAATATAATAAACTATTGAATGCATTTTGAAAGTATTACCGCAAAAAAAGAGCACCGTATACATGACCGTACATAAATTTCTATGTTATTTCTTTAACAATAATATACTTTAAAATTTTAATACGTTTTATTCGTGTTTAGTATATTCGTGTATACTATCGTTTTCTATAGAATTAGTTTATTCAAAAAAATTTTCACATAAAATAGAAATCAGATTGAAAAGTGCATTTCCTTCTTTCTTATTGCTGTAGACATAAACAAGATACTAACTAGTCCTTTACTAGTCTTTAGAAAGTCTTTTACAAGTCTTTTTCAACCTTGGCTTTGACCGACTATTTTTAGGTCGGTGATGCTGAATTAGTATATGTCCGTATTGATTTTTTAGTACACATTTTGCCAAAACATAGCATTTTATGAAAGAAAAGGGAAAATAAAAGGGGTTACATCAGTGCATCATATTAATTCCCTCATGATGACATTAACCAGTATTGTTGTTTACTTCATTCTCTACTAGTTTTCTACTATTATTATTATATATAGTGGAAAAATTATATATATATATATATATATTGTATTGCGTAGCCATTGCGTGAATGTTGGTTGTTTTCATGCACACTGTCTTGTTAGTCATCTAATGCTAGTCATTCTATTGCTAGTCATCTAATGCACCTAATTAGGACACAAAGGATTTGTTTTATGTCTGTCAGTTATGAATGTCTGATCCCCCGTTTGTACTAATCCTTTTTGGTAATAGTACTTTTTGCTTTTGCTATTTTTTGCCCCTTTAGAACCCTCTTTTACTTGAGGCGTCATGTTATGGGCACTCATGTATTGAATGACCATTGCGGGAGAAAAAATCAATACGCTGATCACAGCCGAAATATTACATGTTTTAACATATGATAATAGTAAAAGATGACCATGGTCTTAGGGTACATGTGATTATTTTTTATGATCATCCATTTGCATCCATTCGTTCATTCATCCATTCATTCATTCATTTCATCTCTCACTATTTAACATTAACGCTTTTACTTTACTTTTACTTTATACTTTCACTTTGTTTTTAGTGCTATTTATTTAGGAATACACAGCAATTTGCTGATGCTTAAACATATTCACTTAAATACTAGTAATAGTGCTAATAATAATAGAGTAAAGGATGTTAAACTTTTTATTGCATAATAATTTTTTAAAAAGAAAAATAACGGTAAAAAGTATCTCTTAAAAGTGCTATTTTCGTATGTAATATTCCAGAGTTAGAATTACTTTCAGTGTATAGTGTGTATCAATCACTGTGTGTGTTTTAAGAGTTCAAAAAATGTTTGGCAGTGTTTTCCATAATTCTGTTAACAGTTTTAAATAAAAAAATAATGTCTTTTAAAGGCAGTTACTTGTTACTAGTACTTAACAGTGTACATTAGAGTAAAGCTGAAAATGTTACGAAAGTGCCTCTCCCATAGAATCTTAATAGAGATGGTACTACGGTCATAGGCTCAATTCTTTGTATATATGACACAAGAGTTAAAGTGAAAAAGACATTTGAACCACATTTGGGTCAGTTTCTTTAGTACCAGAATTTTTCTAGTATTTTGTTAGTATATTTGTTAGTATTCTTATATATCTAATAAATGCAAGTAAGCTAGTATTTTAGCTAGTATTCTAGTATTTCTCGTGAAAAACAACGCATTTCATCCCCTGCGATGCACGCAATAAAAGTGCGACTGTAATAAAGTGCCTCATCTCTTAACGTAATAGAGCTTTAGCTTTTTGTGGCTTTTGCCTAAAAATGACCAATGAACTCGTGTTTTATGAATGGGCATGGCCTATATCCAATAGTGATGGTAATAGCATGGCTATGGGAGGAAGTGAGAGGAGGGATGGTATATGGAGAGTCATGGATGCGAATCATAGCAATTTTCAGGGACTCACTTTTCAGCCTTTCCTTTGAGAGAGTGTCGTGTGTATTGCGCGTGTTAAGGGTGAAGAAAGGTCGATCCTAAGACATTCACTAGTACTAGTATTAAACAACAAATCTCCAAATATATATGCAAATATATATATTTAATATATATTTATATATAACTTTAACGTTCCTATTTTTTAATAGTGGTATTTAATGTTAGTGAATATATCGTATAAAATAATTGTGCTTTTGAGAGACGTGTCTTATAATATAAAATAACGTTATGATGAAAAATAAAAGTGAATGTTTAGTAAACGTATAGTAAATGTATGTATAAATATGGTGATGGGAAACATGAATTAAAAAATCAATCTGTCAACACCATGGCAAATATTAACATTGACTAAACGTAAGTTATGCCCATTATTATTATAGTAAAATGCTAGTATTACTAGCATTTTACTACTATGTATTACCATTATTATTATTATTAATTTATTGCGCTGCGCATAAACATAGTTCTCTTTGGAACATGTGAATAGATGTGAATGAATGAATGAATGAACGTGAATATAAAAATATAAAATATGAAAAAATATTAATAAAAATTTTAATATAATATATGTATGTATTTTGAAAGCGCATAATAATTCATGTTTTTCATCGTCAATTCATTTTTAAGGGGAAATTCCACCCTCAAAAACGGGCGTTTATTGTCAATGCATAGCATTTTATGCAAATGACAATGTGCCTATTTCATGCTTATGATGTGTAAAAATTACTATTACGATGTTTATTTCTTTTTTACTATTTCTTTTACACAATTGCTATTACTTTTGCTATTACCATTGCTATTATTATTATGAATTAGTGACCGTTCCTTATCTTACGTATATACGTATGCGTACACATTTCTTTATGTGACATTATTATATCACGCCCTTTAAGATGCTGTTGTTATTTACGTATTTACGTTCTCTCCATTCATAAATGTCTTATTTTTTGGCTGAGTACGGTCACTCTTACGTCGTAAGTCCTCACCTTAGCATAGTACACCATAGTATACGATTGAATCGGCGATTTCCTGTTCATAGACGCTCATGTCACTCTCAAATTCATTGTCATCTCAACTTTTTTTTACTATGGATTTTGGTATGAAAAAAATATTTTTGTGGGAACCAAATATCGTTCGTTTAGCATAAAAAATGCTATTCTTTTTTACTAGTATACTTTAGTATCCCTTAGTAGACTTTTTATTCAAATGCTAGTTTCTTTCTGGTCTAATGTGGTCTAATGTGATGGCAGGTGATGCATGAGTTGACATTATTGTGATGAATGTGCGACACATCCCTTTACAAAATGCAACTTTTTGCTTTTCTCTATTTTCTCACTATGTTCATATAAATTGAACCAAAAATTGTTCGTTCATAGCCCATGTTTTTGTTTACTCTCTCCTCACTGCTCATACTACACTAATACATATACATAGTGTATACACTGTTGTAGTATAAGTCACTCTGTCCATACATAGTATTTCCTTCTCAGTGTGAACTCTTAAGATATGAAATATACTTACATCAGATAAAGGCGTGGGCGTTGAGTCACATACATTTTTTTCTTCATATCTTACATATACTGGTAGCATATACTAGCATATTATCGTACAGTGAACATTATAAGGATATAGGCTCTCAATTGCCTCCGTTATTTTTAATACATTAACCATTAGAATGTGTCGTATGGTGTCGAATATATCATATCCGTTCTCCGTTCAGTATTCACCTGACCCCTGTGACCATAGCACGATTACACTCTCTGATAATGGAAACTGACCTCTGTCATCGGCATAACTAAAATATGGTAATTATCTTTTATAACAAAAAACAGGGGCAAAACGCGTGTAAAAAATGCATGCGTATGAAAAGGCGCGTGTAATACGATACTATTCAATACCATTATAATAATGAATACAAAAAAATGCTTTAATTTTTTGTTACAAAATATTCAACGATAATAATAGCGTTTTTATCGTGAATAAAATTACATTTATTATGCATACAAAATAATGAACTATTATTTACTAAAACTTTTAAAAATGGACTTTAATAATATTCAATAATTAGCATATTATTGTTTTTATTTGATTTTAACATTTACTATTATTATTACATATTAACATATTACATATGATCTATAATCATGTGAATAATTTAGCAAAAGAATGGATTAATATAAAAGAAAATTGAAAATATCCGAATGAATAATGAATATAAATGATTTCATTTAAACTGAACCTAAAGTCTATGCACATGCACATAGTGTCAAAATGTATGTCAATTAAGTTAATGATTGTAATGATTTGAACAATGGTATACTATGCCATTACTATTACCATTGCTATTACCATTGCTACTTATGCCGGTTCACTATAATAAACTAAAGATAGACAATTGATTGATTGCGTTATATAAATTGTATACTGTCTGCTTTTTGGAGGACCCGTTATTTGACCAATGGTCAGTTATTGAAAAATGTACTAAAAGAGGTTTTCGTACACGATAGTATAAGAGTGGGAATTTGGATGGCGGTGAATGGGGTGCTTATAATGGGCAATAAATTTCATAAATTACAGATTATAATCTTTTGTATGCGGTTCATGATGACGAATCCCGATCCAAACGGAAGGCTGATGTCACACTCTCTCCGAAAATGTCCAAAACTTTCACTTTCATGGTCATACAATTTTAACTGCAGACTGGTACTAGCACTAGTGTTAGATTCTGCCGTTTTCCATTAACCATGTTTCTTTATTTATTTCACTTTCATTTGCTTTTTCACTCTCACTATGGCCATTTACTCCCCCAATATTCATACCCTCCCATAGTGAGCATAGTGAGCATTGGCAAAGCACATATTTCTTGGAATCACCAAAATATTTCAATGCCTTTAACAATACTGACCAATGACCAACGGCCACCATCAGAGAGCCGTGCTTTATGTACATACATATATACATATATGCTTTATGATTGTTATTATTATTACTATTTTTTTCTGAGAAAAATTTTAGCATTTTACTATTCTCAAAATATTTAAAACTTAAAAGGGGTATACTCATGTTTTACAGCATTTTATTTCACAAAAGCTTTTGTTTCGTTTTTCCACGAATTTTATTTATCATTTATTTTTTCGTACATATATATGATAATCTATTTCTGTATTTTCCAAAATCAAAAACATATTTTCTTAAAATTTTAATTATAAAAATAATATAATAATAAATTTATTATTTATTTGTTCCTTAAAATACTTTAATAGATATGCATTCTCTAAATATATATATATATATTAAAAAATCCCTCTAAACACAGACCATAGTCTATAATCACTATGCAAAGTATAGCCCATATACGTATATATATATGTATATCATTATTA
>JAQIXB010001014.1:0-12557 GCA_034697405.1 Mesoplophora pulchra | reverse complement strand
CGCATGATTCGCGCATAAAACCGTAATTACGATGGATTTAGTTTACGATACTCATTTCGGAATCCACGAAATTATCCATTCTCTGATTATAATATAATGTAAATCTAAAGTCAGCCATTTTTAGTTTTGCGGCATTTTCTTTTGGAATAAAAAAAGATTTTTTAATTTTTAATTAAATTTTATATAATGAATGAATATCTCAAAATATATTAAAATAACATATTAAAAGTAATAATTTAATTTTTTTGTTATATTATAATATATATATTATGTGTATATTTAATATGTATTAAATATTTATTAAACATTATGCATAAATTAATAGGTTTTTTGACATTTGTGATTATGCACGTGCATCATTATGAATTAATTAATTTTTTGACACCTGAACATAGCTTCAATTGTGTTAATTTACAGATATGAGCATTACTTTCTATTCTATTATCACGAACATATAATTACGCAGTTAATTACTATGTTAATTACAATTGGAATTAACAATAAAAGACGATGATGTTTATTTAAATGAAAAGATATTGAATTTAAGAATTATATATAACTGTACTCACGAATATAGAGATGAAATTTCAGTGTAAATACGGCGGTTGCTATAGCAATGTAAACAAATAAATGCCTTTATACGTTATTATTGTAATTTCATCTATAAATTAACTAGCTCAGTTATCTGTTTATAATTATATGGAAATTTTAATATTCCATATTTTATACATGCAGTTTATTTCAAAATATAAAATTAATTTTCCCCTTAACTTATAATTTATATATTACTAAAAATTTAAATATCATGTGACCAGAAAATTGGTTACGAAATTATATCTAAAATTATTTTTGTAAAATTAATATCGAAACAATAAACATTATGGAACATCCTAATAAATATCCCCTTTCAAATGTTCTGTAATTTTATATTACAGTTAAGGATGTATTTTATAAAATTGCAGAATAATACACCCGATTATAAGTAAATTTCAGTAATATTACAGAGGACCAGAATATTGCCAGTATATGCCAAAAATAAGCCCCCCAAATAGAAGCCCCGGGGCTTATATTTGGAGCTCACATTATATATTTAAACATAAAGTGAAAGTATCAAAATAATGAATTTTTTTTCAAATTTTATCAGAAGAATTATCAGCATATTTTAAGATATAATATGAAAATAGAAATATTTAATTTATTATTATTGTATTATTCAATTGTAATGCTTTTTTATTAATGTGAATATAGATAGTAATTTTCATTTAGAGTATTATATACATCATATTAAGTTTAATATTTAAAAAAAATTTTATTTAAAATTAAAATTAATTAAAAATATTAAATACTGATGATGATATTTCAGTTGAATTAAATAATCATGAATCAGATGATGATTCAATAGATATAACACAATGGAAAAAACACAAAATTTAGAAATTGAATCAGAATCTGACTCTGATACTGAAGAATATGATTAAAAAGATGATTTTTTAAAATATTTTTTAAACATATTTATGTATTTTTCATGTTTAATAAAAGAAACTATTAAAAATGAGTTAAATTTATAATAAAAAATTTATGAAAAATAGAAGCCCCGGGCTTTTATTTGGTCCACACATTTTCTCATAAAAAAGGCAAAATCCAAATAATAAATTTTTGGCATATCCCGGTACTGTGTAAAATTCTCACTAAAGACAGCTCTAATCATTCATTCGAATCATGTATGTCCCCATTCTCTTATCCTTAATATGGTTTGGGGTTTAGCTGAGGTAACACCGGACCATACTTTCCTGTCCCGGGCTTTGTCCTTTAAAAGGTCGGAGAAAATTCCGAAACTGACCTCTGCAGTTTTAGTGAAGTAATAATTATTGCATCCTTCGCTGGCCTTTTACCCGTGGAACGGGAACGACATCCTTTTCGGGTTATTTCCTGCATAAGTCCTTAGGCATAGTCAGGGATTGCGGCTTTACTCGAAAGTACTGCACACGGTAACAGTGTTATAGTTTTAAGAGGAAACACCTGATCCCTCAGACTCAATCGTATGACGGCTCAGGCGATCTTTTGTCTACCGAATTACTGCCTTCGGTGTGGATCCATGGTTATCGAAGCCCCGGGAAACCCTTTTCGTTTTCTGCTCCAAAAAACAGCAGAAAAGACAGTGCACCCCTGGAGTTGAACCCACTATCTAAGGTTCTAAGAGCAGCTCTATAGCCACTGAGCTATGTTCTTAGGGTCAGTGAAACGGAATCGAAAGGTTCTCAAAGAGCGGACATCCGTAATAAATGATCGTACGGTCTTATAAGTTATAGCACGAGAAAGCGCCAAAGCACAGATTGCAATTGAATGTAATAATTAAATTAATTTTATAAACAGATGTAAAATGAAAGGCATTTCTTGCCTTTGGTTTTTTCTTTTTCTATACATATAATCGATTGTGAGACATATTTTTAATTAAATCAATTAATTTTTTATTTCTATTTTCATAAAAAAAATGTGATTGAATTATGGATTTTGTAAAATTTAAAATGCATAAAAAATTAAAATAAAGTTAATTCTAAATTAATTACTAATCTTAAAATTAGATGTAAAATATCTTAAAAATAAAATTGAATGTAATTTTTAAAAGTATTTTGTAAAAAAGATATTTACAGAATTTTACGCTATTTTTAGTATGTTACATGATATTATAAGAATATTTCGTAATTTTTTTAACCCAAATTAAAGTAATGCATTTTAAAAGCTTTATTACTGTGATTAAACTTTTGTGCATCAATGTACACACATGTAAATTGGTACATTATATCTTATATCTTGAGGTGTGATAATTAAGTTATTTTATCAAAAGGTTTATGAAGTCTTTGATATCTCTAAAAACATATAATTTAAAATTTATAATTTTATTTGAAATGTTTATTCAAATTATAAGTCCATTTTTGATAATAATCTACGGGTTTATCCTAAGGCCGGATTATTTTTAGCACAATTCTGTGAATGCATTTAAATTTAATAAATACCATAATTAAGCAATAGATGTTATTACCGGAAATTATAAAACTTCAGAGACAACTTTTTTTTCATAATGATATTATTATTTGAATTATAATTTTTAAAAATAATTTATAAATTATCCGCACATTTTATAATTTTAAAAAATTTTAAATTTTAATGTTTTAATTAAAAGATTTTTAAGTACTATTGTCTTAAATATAATATTATAATATAATGTTAGTATTATACGATATTTTAGGAAATTTTTCTTAAATATTCATAATTATTTTTATAATATGATGGCCTAATATTTTCCATTACACCATTTGATTCATTTTGAATCACAAAATCAATAAAAAAGTAAAAAAAACTTTTTTGATTTAAAATATTATATATATAAATAAACACATTATAAATATTTCTTTGATATCTCTTAAGATAAAATTAAGCATTTTACAAAAGATTTATATCTTTAGTGATTTTATTAGGCATTATTAGAATATTTGTGTCATTTAAACGTATTATTTTAAAAATGGAAATATTAAAATTAGAATGTTCTTAAATTTAAGTAATGAAAGTTTTGCACTTTTTATATATTTATACATTTATACATTACTTATCATTTGTATATCATTTCAATGATTTTTGGGAAAAATCAAATGTAATAATAAAAAGTTTAATATGATATTAATAAAATTTAAAGATGATATAATAGTACATTTTAGTCATAATAAAGATAATGCACATGAACCTCAAAATATTTATTCATAGGAACTAAAAAAGTATAAATTAACTATATTCACATCAAAAGTAAGTATTAATTTATATATGCCCCTTTATACACAATGATAAATGAGAGAGTAATATTAACATTTTTGCATATTTAAATATATATTATTATTATTTATTAATAAAATGCAATTTCCATAATAAGATTCAAATTCGAATGATCATTGATAATTAAATAGAAATGTTTTAAAATTCATTATATACTTATAAAGTGATTACATTCCATTACATTGTGTTACATTGTATTACATGCCATTTCCATGGAACGTGTTATCAGTCGATGTGTTGTTCAGTGCTGCGGTTCTCGAATGGGGTCCTATAAAATTGTATATTTTCCTTTATTTTAATTTTAAAAAATTATAAAATAATGAGGAAATGTCATTAATATTGTGAAATGCAAATTATAAAAATATTAAACATTTTAAAAATGTTTTATATATTTAAAAACGTGATATTTATTATTTTGACGCGTTTTTCATGTATATATGTATATTTTTTAGGAGAAAAAAATGAGTTCAGCACCGGTGGATCCTTCGGTTCGACCAAAACAGGTGATGATCTCTCATCCCGGGGTTAGTAAACCTAAACCCGCGACGAGAAAAAAGCACTCACTTCAGGCAGATTTAGACGTGGAAAAGGAATTCCAAAGATGTAAGGATGACGGTTCCGCGCGTTTGGATCTCACTAAATGCAGTCTGACGACACTCCCGGCCACGGTCAGAGATTTGACTCATTTAATGGAGTTTTACCTCTACCAAAATAAACTCGTGACTCTTCCTCCCGAAATTGGCTCTTTGGTTAACCTCCAAATTCTAGCCATTAATGAAAACTCATTAACTAGTTTACCTGACACTTTAGCCAATTTAAAACAATTAAAACTGCTCGATCTGAGACACAACAAACTCAATGAGGTATTTATTTTAATTATATTCTATAAAATTTAATGTAAAAATTTTTTTATTTAATAATAAAATTAAATTTTGATAATGATTTAACAGATTCCCGATGTCGTATATAAACTGACATCATTAACTACTTTACATCTTCGATTCAATAGGATTAAAGTCGTAGACGAAGAAATCTCTAATTTAACAGTAATTAATTAAAATTTTAAAAATAAATAGTAATTTTTTTAAATATGTTTAGAATTTAACAATGCTTAGTTTAAGAGAAAATAAAATTAGAGAATTACCCGCGGGCATTGGCCGTTTGACACAATTGACCACTTTAGATGCTTCCAATAATCATCTCGAACATCTACCATTAGGTAGATTTATCACTAATAATTTAAAAGTTTTTATTTAATTTTTTATGATGAATTTAGAAATTGGACACTGTGTCCAATTAACGACCTTAGATGTTCAGCACAATGAATTGGTCGATATCCCTGATTCTATCGGCAGTTTAAAGAATTTAACGCGTTTGGGGCTCAGGTATTTCGTGCGAATTTTATTTTATTTATTTATTAATTAATTTTTTTTAATTTACAGATATAATAGACTTATGTCAGTACCAAAATCATTATGTAATTGCATTAATATGACAGAGTTTAATGTGGAGAATAATTCTCTCTCTCAACTACCGGAGGGACTATTGTCGAGTCTCTCCAATTTGACCACACTAACACTTTCCCGTAATCAGTTTACATCATATCCTATTGGGGGTCCCGCGCAATTTGCTAATGTTTATGTATGTTTTTAAAAAAATGAATATAAATTAAAATTAATATGAAAAATTATTTGAAATTTTAGTCAATTAATATGGAGCATAACAAAATTAACAAAATTCCTTTCGGCATATTTTCGCGCGCAAAGAATTTGACGAAACTTAACATGAAAGACAATCAATTGACATCATTACCATTGGACATTGGCACATGGACGAACATGGTCGAACTTAATTTGGGCACAAATCAATTGACTAAAATTCCTGAGGATATTCAGCATTTAGTTAATTTAGAGGTTCTCATTCTTAGTAACAATAATCTTAGACGTTTACCCCCAACAATTGGAAATCTGAAAAAATGCAGGATTTTAGATTTAGAGGAAAACAAATTAGAGGCATTACCAAACGAAATAGGTATTTACTATAACTTAAATTGCATTTTAAATACATTTTGAATTATATTTTTGAATTTAATTAAAAGGCTTTTTACGTGAATTACAAAAGTTAATAATATCGAATAACCAATTAACGTCATTGCCCCGCGCCATCGGTCATTTATCACATTTAACTTATTTAAGTGTCGGGGAAAATAATTTGACATTTATTCCCGAAGAAATAGGCACATTGGAAAGTTTAGAATCATTATACATAAATGATAATCCAAACCTCCACAGCCTTCCATTTGAATTGGCTCTATGCTCGAATTTGCAGATCATGAGCATCGAAAATTGTCCATTATCTCAAATTCCGCCTGAAATAGTCACGGGCGGTCCATCATTAGTTATTCAATATTTAAAAATGAAAGGACCCTATCGCAGTATGTGAAAATGACTTAAATTTTAGTTAAATTTAATTATATATATTATCATAAAAATATTTGTGTATCATAAGATTTATAATTTTTAAATTGTATTTTATTGGTCCAAAATTGGATTCGGGTTTAGTCTGCGATTAAATAGTAAATGTAATGTCAAATGATAAAGTTTCATAAAATGATTTTCATTTCTTTATTTAAATAAATATGAGCACAATGAATTCATACATTATTTCATTTTTGTTAATTGTTAGTGAATAAGAAACATGTTAAATTAATAGTAATTAAACATAAATATATAATTCGGAAATTATAAAGTATAATGACAAAAGTTTTATAAATGAAATCATTTGAGTCATTTAATTGTATATTAAAAACATTTTTATGTAATTAAACACTGCAATAACGTCATAGTGAATGTAATTTAATTTTAAACGAAAGTTCTCAAATAAGTATTTTATTTATATTTAAATGCCAAAATAATTGTATTTTATTATTATAATTGTATTTTTTCATTTTTGCATTATGTTTAATTTCGCAGTGTTTTTTATTTGTTTTTTATATACTTTTATCAAAGGACATCCCAATCGAAGCATGAGTCAAATGCTTATTTTTAGCTCTTAATAAATGTATATTTTAATTATTATTAAATTATCACAAAACTGAAATGATCATACATAATTATAAACATTTACACATGATACTGTATCCCATTCACACATAATGATAAACATTTAATTGTTATATGTATTATCATTTAATTATAAATATACTTTTATTTAATAATTATATATAAATATACAAAAATATTATAATGAAAGCAATTTTAATCTAAAATTTTAGACGTGTTATTTATTGCCATTATATTATTATGGTAATAAATTTTGTTAAATTCTAATTTAACAAAAAAAAAACAAAAATAAATGATATTTAACTTTTTATGTATAAATTTTGAACATATAATTTATAAAAACATTGATTTAATGATTTGAGTGTTCTCTCATTTTGAGACACTTAAGGATTGTCATAAACAAATGTAAAATCTCTATTAAAAGTGCTTTAAAAAGTTATTCAATATTTTTATTTAATATTAGGTATATATTATGATGAAAGTTCGCATTTTATACACTTATTTTAAACGTTATTTATGTAAAATTCCGAAAGTTTTACTAACTTTTTCTATTATTTATTTGAGTACAATTATTAAATATTAATTTTTAGTAAAAAGATATTTTTTAAGTTTTATTTAAATAAAATGTGTGACGATTTTTCTGATGAGACCCGTTTTAGGCATTGTTTGCTTTACGAATATCATCGTGGATTTAATGCCACTATGGCCGCATAATATGTTTGTACATCATATTCATCGGACAGTATTTTAAGATTTTTCAATTATTTTCAGCATTTAGAGGTAAAAAATTCAATGACTTCGATGCCTTCAAAATCGATCTTTGGCCTCAATATATCCCTTTGAGCTTAGTATTAATAATTTGATACAAAAATGGCGAAATGTGATAGATAATGATGGATGATACAAAATTGATTAAACTTTAAATATACATTTTTTGTTTTGTAAATGCGAAATTCTTTTATAATATGCTTAATATTTAAAACTCAAATTTATTTAAATTCTAAAATGAAATTAATTCTGATAAATTTTAGAGTTTGAATAATTTTATCTTTTGAGACCCTCTATCGGTCAACTTTTTTCTAAGAGATTTGTGCCCATGGAATTTTTGTTTCTTTCGATAAATTCGCAAAATTTGAAAAATATGCGGTCAAAAATTACTGTTCCTAAGACCGAATTATATAAATTAATTACATCGGTTATTCATGACGCCATTTTATCGTTCGTAAGAGCTGAGTTTATGGGGTAACACGGGTGATAACAGATCCGACGCTACAGTCATGTGAATTATTCAAAACAAATTCTGTCGCATTTTTTCGGGTGAAGTGAAGTATTTAACTTAACAGAGAAGTAAATTGAACGTATTAAATATATTGACCGCATTTGGTCATTCGATTATATTTATAATTTTGACATAAATTAATTTCAAAACGGATTTTACAATTTACTATTGTAATTGTAAAATTGAAAATAAAAATAATTTTTAAATAATTGAATCTCAACACACGTATTTTTTAACTTTTGGTTATAATTCTTTTTTATTTTATAATTATTTTATACATAAATAAAAGGAATATTTTCGATATATTTCCGGTCACTAAATAATTACCAATTTACCGATATTCCGATTTTTCATTTTTTAGAAATCACCGAAAATATCCATTTTTTAAATCCATTGACCGATGACCCTATTTATGTTAGAATTTAATGCTCATTTTTTGCTTTTTATATTCATGAATATGTTGACATTTAACCCCCGGCATTTGTTTGCCTCAATATCGGCTGTGACTATAATTATCGGACACTTTATAGTATGACCATGGGCATGGTCATTGTATCGATGAAAGAGCATTATCTAATGGGTCATTTGATAATATTCCGATCGATAATGACGAACATTATAATATTGATATTGATAATGGCGAATCATTAAATACTGTCATAAGGAAAATCACGATTCTAATGCATTACATGGACAATTACAGTTTTGAACACATTTATTAATTAAAAATTGCACATTATTTTAACTTTAAATTCAATTTTATTATTTTCACAATATTATTGTACATAAATGCTGTATATAATTAAATTTAAAAGCATTAAACGTTTTTAAATAAAGTTCACTTTACGGGCATACGGGAATGACATGGGTTGAAATGACAGTATCCATTCTCAGTATCCGAACTATTAATACATATACAACATAGTATAGTATTGAATATAATATCCATGTTTAATAACTACTGACATTAAAATTCCACTGTATTTGTTCTGTAATAGTAATGGATAGTAATAGTTATTGCACATAATAATAATTATAACTAATAATATCGTAATAATAGAAAATAAAAATTTTCTAAAATCTATTGACAGATGACCCTATTTATGTTACAATTTAATGCTCAATTTTTGCGATTATATTTATCAGTATATTGACATTTAACCCCGACATTTATTTGCATAAATATCGAATGCATATCTATGGACATCGTGAACATTGCCATGGATATCGCCGAAGACCACAGATGGTAATGATACACTTACCACAGTACTCTCATTTTCGAGTATTTCAATGGCACGTATACAAAGATCTAAATACATGCTTAATATGTGTACAAAAATTAAAAATGAATTTTATTCAAAACATTTTTTTAATCAAATGTTATGTTTACATTTTTTAACATTAGTTTTTAAACGGTCATTATGTTACTGTTCAAATATTTGAAAAAACGTCATAAAAGTTTCAATCGGATGAGTATTGAGTTCGATTATTAAAATAATTATAATAATTTCTCTTTTCGATGATCGTGGACTTTGATCATCGTAAAATTAATCATCACAAAAAAGTGGCATTTTTTCTAAGATTTCTTTTACGTTAAAATCAAATGATACTATGGGATGATTCATTCATTTTGACGATCATACGACCATTGTCATCATTATTATGATTATTATCATGATCAATGTCTTTATCATAATTAGATAATGATCTCATCACAGTCCGAATCATAAATTAATCATAAATGATTATTTTCTTAATTATTAATTTTTGAGGTCATTATATAATAGATTAATCATGAATACTGTAATAGTCTTATCCACTAAATGGTTCATAAATTATTTATATACCATTATATTAATATATCAATAATTGTTATATCATTAATTTAAAGGGTAAAAATACTCATAATATATAATATATATTTTTAAATATTTTAATAAAATAAAGGGCCATATTTTTTCAATATTTTTGCACATAACTTTATAATGACACTTTAGTGTAATATTAAAAGGGTCTTTTCATTTCATGTTTTAAAAGAAATGTTTAGAAAGTTTTTTCCATCATTTCAAAATGCTTAAAAAAGAACCATTAAATTCGGACACTTTTACTCTCTTTGACCGTATGAAGAGAATAGTTAACCATACTTAACCTAACTTTACAGAGAAATAAGAGACCGTTATATTGACGTCATCTGATCAATTCGGACATAAAAAATTAAATTTTAATCCGATACCATTATGAAAGCTGAATTGGATAGGACTTTTCTTTAATGTTAACCTAATAATTTGTTTATAAATAATATAAAATAATTTTTATTTTTAATAATTAATCATATTTAACTTTATTTTTAATAATTAAAAATAAAGTTAAATATGATTTACGGTATAAATATATACGGTATGTCCTTTCTAAATGTATCATTTATGCGCAGCGTAATGCGTATGTTTATGTATATTTATATATAAATGCTTAAAATATGAATATATGGACACTAATGATACATTTAAAAAAGAGTGTAATAATGTATATGTGGAAAACATTTTATTAAAAAAAATTTTATTAAAAATATTTTAAAATATAAATTATTAGTAAAATAAACCATGAGATGCCGCATATGTTTTAAAAGTATGAGTCACTCAACTACTGTAGTAACTATCAATATAAATGAATAGGAATAAGAAGTTTAAGGAAATATCATTTAATGTGTATACAAATAGCGTTATTTAAGTATTAAATGGAAATACAGTTAAACCTCTATAAGACAGAAACTTTAAGATGAATTAAAGAAGAATTAACAAAATTTAATATATTCATATAAATTAATTAATACATTTACTAGAATATGCCTTCCAAAAGACCGTGATCGTAATATTAATTGGACATTATACCACGGCGCATGTATTCACATTTTTCTATCAGAATTTAAGTGCAGTAAAACTCGAGATATAAGCGATTATATATACCCCGTAAACTATAATTATTCCATTACGTGTATAAAATCATAGCATACAAAAACTATAAAAGAATTCTATCATTTTTTAAAATTTTTTATTAATAATCTCTTTATTATAATTTATAAAAATATCCAAAATAATGGCAGCATCAAAATGACTCCAATTAACATCCTAAATAAGTATCTTATGATAGTACTTTTAATAGGTCCGGATTTTCGGGATATTCATTATTATTAATTTTTTCTTTTACTAATCATAAGCAAATTTATTGCTTTTTAATTTTAAATTATAATATAAAAATAATTAGTATATAATAGTTTTTTTTAAAATTCATGTAATTATTGTCAAAAATTTTGAAAAATCAATGTTTATAAAAAAAATCATAATTAATTTAATTTTGTGCTTTATTCAATTTTAATCTTACCATAAATTTAAAAAAATCAAAATTAATGTGTTCATTATGCCCCTCTTATTTGTGTGCACTGAGTACATATAAATAAATAAATAAATAAAATCTAATATTTATTGAGAATTTATTGCACATAATTTCATAATTATTATATGACCACAGCCTATTGGACAGTAAAAGGGAGTATTATATATATATATATATATATTATTGAAATGTTATTTGTGTATTCACCATAAGACGTATACGCAAAGGGCAAAAATATTACTTTCAATTTACAATACCTTAGCGCGCACCTTTCATTATATATGCTTTGATAATTTGAGGCCGAACACTGTGCGTGCACTGTGTTCTCCGTTACGATTATCATCACATGTATTTCTGTAGGAATTATTACGTTATTCATACGTATGTGCACACGTAATGCTGAAGTTTTATGTTGAAATAGTTTTAGGGTTCCAATAGTTGCATATCTGGAACCGGCTCATGATTCTTACATTATGTTATGAACAAATTCAGTGTCTGACTCATGAAAGTTATTCTTTTACATTATGTATTCTCTCTCTTTACGTTTAATGAAAATTCATCCGAAAGTTATTACCACAGTTTTATCAGAGGCAAAAGGAATATGGTTTTAGATGAACATATACACAAAAGAATTAAATGACATAATTACGGGAAAATAATTGTTAATCAAAGGTCAGTGATCTTTTATTATACAAAATTTTTTATTTAAAATTTTTTAAATGAATGTTTCACTCTTTTTATAAATTTTTTATATAATTTATTTATAAACATATTTTTAAAATTAAATTTTAGTGAAATTAATATTTAGAAAATATTAAGAAAATAAAACAATAAACTTTTTACACGATAATGGTATAAATTTTATCATTTTTGATCATAGTAATTTTATAATAAATATAAAAATATGCATATAATATTTATTAATTACTATTTTTAAATCATATATTATTATTATTATTAAATCGTAAATTAAATTAAATTAAATTTTAATTTAAATAATA
>JAQIXB010001013.1:0-12565 GCA_034697405.1 Mesoplophora pulchra | reverse complement strand
AAATTAAATTAAAAATTTAATATTTTAATTTTACTATTTCATTGTTGGCACGCACGCACATACCCACATCTATTATTTTAATATTATAATTAATATATAAAAAATTCTTATTTTTTCATTTTTTTGAATTAAATTTTTTAAGTGAAATATCATAATGATGAAAAATTATTTAATTTATTTTTTAATAAATCATATGATGAAATACAATGCAAATTTAAAAAATTATTATTAAATAAAAATAATTTTAAAATTTGAGTAATATTTTTTATTATTTTAAAATTTTACAGTAAATGATATTAAACATTATAATATCACTTCATTATGATCTCACTCTTTCAAAGTGCTTATATCATGGGGTGATAATTATCATTAATTTATCATTTCAAATTTAAATGACAAAAAATCAAAGAGAAGTATAGGAAAAGGTGTGTTTTTATCCCTAAAAATAAATACCTATTTTCTTACATGGTCTTTGACAAAATGCCCACATCCAAAATGCCCACAGCCCAAAATAACCACGGCAGAAATATCCACAGTACACAATTTACAATATTATATTATAACTAAAGACTTAAATTTTACGCAAAATTTTTGATTAAAAAAAGTTTTTTAAATGGAAAAATTAGAAAAAAAGCAATTTTTTGGGGTCAAAGGTTATATTTTTGATAAATATGACACATACTTAATTATTTCTTTGATATCTCTTAAATAAAAATAGTTTTTTACGGCGATTTTAGGTCTCTAATTGTAACATATATAATCGCTTATATCTCGAGTTTCCACACTATAACTTTTACAGTAAAAGTGCATATACAGGCCGTGGTTATAAGACCCAACCTAACCCAACATAGTAAAAATATAATAGAAAAAATTCAGTACATGGATATAAGCGATTGTGGTGATTGTATGTGATGATTTTGGCTGTGGGTATTTCGGCTGTGGTGATTTTGTGTGTGTGTGCGTTTTGTTCCGAAACGTTCTTAAGTGATATAAGTATGGGACTAAAAAATAAGGTTATGGGGTATAGTGTTTAATAAAAAAAAGTTGCATATCATTTTAAAAAATACCGTTTTACCTCAATTTTTAGATTCTGTCTTATAACTCGGGGTAAGAACATTTTTAAACACTCTAAAACCAAAACCAAAGAGAAAAGTAAAGGAAACGTATTCTTATACCCCATGGTATTAGTTTTCATGTGCTATAATATGGGGTCTAAAAAGTGTGGTAAAACGGTAATATTATTATTACAAATAATAATGATAATGTATGATTCGCAAATTTTTAGTAATTTTTTTTAAGAAAATATGTTACCCCTTAAATGAGTTATGAGAAAATAGAAAATTTTTAAAATTTTAAAATTTAACATTTAAATTTTTATGATTCTGATTTTAGAGATATCCAATTTCTTAAATTTCAAATATATGAATGTTAACAGTGTCCGCATTTTATAAAAAATATCAAATTTTTAATCGCATTTAATGTTTTTATATATAAAACATATGCGCACATATATGAGAATAAAACTTTTCTCTAAAATAAACACAAAAAATTAAATTTTTTAAAAGTATGAGTGTCAAATAAAAGTCGACATTCTCTATATACTAATCAATGCTCATATTTTACATAACTTATAAATGAGCATATGCTATCATTGTAAAAAATCATTCTCAACTTTTTTAATAATTAATTAAAAATTAAACTAAATTTTTAGTTTAATTTTTAATTCATTTAAATATAAATATATTTTCAAACGATGACAGTAAACTTATGTCGTTTTAAAATGACACTTTAAGTATTTTATCCATTTATTGTCACTTCAATTTTATTGACGGAATTCAATATTTTAAAGTGATGCGATAAATAAAACTTAATTTTAGTGTATACATAAATGTAAATGTACATATTCCCGTTTCGTGCTCAAAAAGCGTCATTTGTGACGTATAAAAATGGCACTAAATTCTAAATAAACATGAATAATGTTTAATAAATATGATATTTTTATAAATAAATATGAAATTTGATTCTCTTTTATTTTAATATTACTCTTGAATTTTATGCAAATTTTATCATTTATATATAATTATTAAGTTTAATATCATTTTAAAGTGCGATGATTGAATTTAAAATAATAAAATAATGAAATGATTTAAAATATAATTTACGACTTTAATGCAATGAAATATTTGTATTTAGTGAACGTATTAATTGTAAGACCCTCATAAGTCACCATTCAATACTAACGCAGTGTGTATTTTGAGTGAATGTGAATCGCATTTCTCACGTTAAATGTGTTGATTATGATGTTTCATGTTTTTTCATTATCATTACGATGATCATTTATTTACAAAAATGTTAAATAATATTTAAATATAATATGTAAATGTAAAAATTATAAATTTTATGAATTAAAAAATGTTAACATTTATTAATTATATACACATTCAGACATAATACGAAAATGTCATAATATACATTTGTGTTGTGATAACGATTGTGTTTATGCATCGAATAAATTTGAATATAAATGAATGATACGCAATGATCGGACATCATTTATCCGGAAATGGTCATAATGACGCGAATGAAATGAGCGCCAAAAATGGTAATATTAATAATGTGACGATCGTGACAAATGCTTTGGCACAATCCTCATCATTACCATCATCGGTGACATCAGTGACTTCAGCAGTAACAACAATACCATCATCATCGATGCAACAATTGTATTATAATAATTCATTATCGATACGTCAGGAGATTCAGCGTTTTGAAAGCGTTCATCCGTCGATATATGCCGTTTACGATCTTTTGGAACTGATTCAGGACCCTCTCGTGGCACAACAATGCCGTGAGCACGTCGTGTCCATCGAAGGTATTGTTGCTCTTTACCATTGCCTCTTTTAATACCATTTTACCTCTTCATTTGTGTCTTTATCATGATAGAAATGCATGACCCATTTATATCTCGAGATATAAGTGTAATATAATATTTTTGTTTACGATTTTTTATGTGAAAAACAAATGTGCATTCATATACAATGTAAATGCGTATTTTCATATCATAAATGAGGTAAAAGGGTATTCTCATAATTATATAATAAAATTGTTTATATAATAAAACTCTTTATTATATATATATTATAATAAAGAGTTTTTGCATGTCATTGATAATGGTCGCATAAAACATGAATTTTTATTTTTAAAAAATAATTTATCATATTATTTATGAAAATTATCATATTATAATATACATATATGTATTATCATATAATACGTGTGTACTTTTGTGTTATCATTTTATTATATTATTATGTTATTTTTTTATTATTATATATGTTAATATATATGTATTTAGTTCTTGAATATGATTTCATATTCTCATATTCTTAATAAAGATATATGTTATTATTAATTAAGAATTTTAATATATATTAAAAGGACATACATATAAAAGAGCGGAGAATATAATAATAAAATAAAATATGCATTTATACTGTCATTTGTTAAATAGCAAAAGGTCATGATATTGTACTTTAAGCATATGTTCGTTATGAAACCCCATTTAATAATGATTGAAATTTATGCATTAAATATATTGTTAAATATTACATTTTTCGACATATGTATTATTATTATTATTATTATTTTAATGACATTTTAATTTTAATTTTTGATTAAAACTTTTTCGTTAAATAATTATATATGAACGTATTTCAAAAGCATAAATGATTATTATTTTACCATTTAATAGTTTTAGTGATAATGAATTTATTTATTTATTATAATATTATTTTGAAAATTAATTATATTTTAAAACTTTCGTTTATTAATAATTTACAATTATTTATAAAATTATTTTATTTTTTCATAATTAAGTATTCGTTCTTTAATATAAATTAAAAATAACATAATTTAAAGTAATAGTGTTAGTAATGGCAATGGTAATATTTCATTTTTGCCTATGATTTTAATTGAAATTTCAGTTTTTTGTTTCAATTTTTATGCCCTTAAATTTTAATGTTATTTTTAAGTGAAATGATAATTTATTTTTAAAGATAAATATCGTATAATATCACGATATATTTTTAATCCCAAATTTATTGATATCATCACCAAAGGTGTGCACATCATTTGCATAAATCCAATCACTTATTTTTCATTTATATATATATTTATATATATATATATATATATCATCTTAAGGAGGTTTTACTGTATATATACTCTGAAATAATAATTTTTATCTCTGTAAATATATTATTTAATATAAGACGTGTGTTTCGTGCTATGACTGTACATTTTATTTATTTTGTTTTTGGACAGTGATAGAAAACGTAAGTCAATGGACAATGATTGAGCATATATTGAACTATGGTCCTTTTTTGTTTTCCTTTAGTATCCGCAATTCCATTTGTGTCATGTTTTATTATTTATTATTTTCATTATATTATTTGAGGGTTCACTAAAGAGGCACATTTTTCTGTTAAAAATTACATCTGTGTATATACATGGTATATATATGGTAATATGTGTTAAGATTTTTGAAGCATTTTTATACATTGCAAATGACTGCGCATTCTTTAAAAACATGATCGGGACTTTTAATGTGAATTAAATTTATCGCCATTATGGTGCATTATTTATCATAAATGAACAGATAAAAAACAGACTATACATACATATACTAACAATACGTACATTAATTAGTACATTGTATTATAAAAAGACAGATATAAAAATGGATTGTTTTTTATATATTATTTCTTAATTATTTGTAAATGTCTTTTCTCTCATTTTATATATATTTATTACATATTTATTTCATTTATTTATTAGACTCACATATGTGTGGGATTTATATTTCAAAGAAATCAATCAGAGAATGATCAATATTTAGGTCATGATTTTTTTTGTTATTACCTTATGTATGATATGTATCCATGTCATTCATTTCTTTCGTTTTTACATTCATTTTAATGCCATACGATTTTAGCAGAAAATTTTACAAAATTTTTAAATATATAAAACGTATGTTATTTAATAGTTTTTTGTATGTATATATATATAAATATATATATATATATTTACTTATTTGGAATGTACATTTATGTGTGTTATTTGTGTAACCATATGTTGTGGATAATGTGCCTTATGTTTGAATCGTTTTATGTTTAAAACTGTTATATGATTCTCTTTCATTTATGACTTTAATTACGGCCCATTCTTTTCCTTATGTTAAAGCCCCTCTTTTGGCATTTGCGTATTTACGCTCTTTTAACGATTCAAATATTTATTGTCAAAAATGTGGCCGCTCTTTTAGCCCGCGAAATCGACATTCTTCGCTTTAACGATCAATACTATCATTAAGTAAATGAAAAATATAAATAACTTTTTTTAAAAAAATTAAAATGATGATATACTCTTAATATGCCTTTTGTCATTTTGTAAAACACATTTACAATTATTTATTTAATCATTTTTATGATGTTATGTAATGGTATAGTAATAATGCACGACAAAAGACTTTTTATGAAAATACTTAAAAAAGCGTTGGAAATGTTTCATTATTAAATTGAAAAAATGCTCATATTAAAATTAACATTCAAATAATATATAAATTTCAATATTAAATGAAAAAATGAGATATTTTTAAATATATTAAAATTGACACTCACATCACGTTTCGCATGAATTAAGGTAATTACGTTATGTTATGTTTTGTCTGATATTAGGACATTAATAAATTCGGGTCATCTGAGGTCATTATTTATATTTTGGTCATTCGTAAATATATAAAATTCACATTAAATCACAATTAATGATAAAACAGAATATAATGATACATTTATGACTTAAAATAAAAATATACATATAGAAAATGTATATATAAAATTTGAATATTTATAAGATGATGATTACATTTTTATTGCCTCCGGTCATTGTGACATTTTCTTTAAAAATGGTATTTTTTTGGACGTCACCTGAGTCAATACAAAAGATGGGGTCTTTGTTAATGCATGTCATTTATGTACTCTCTCTTTTGTCATTGAATTTTAAAGCATTAATGTTTAAATGTAATATTATTTCGTGTGATGTGTGATGTGACGTATAAATTGGTTTAAAAGAGAAATGCCATTATAATGACATATACAAAATGCTGAAATTATCATTCATTTGCAGTGTCAGTGACACGAATATCTATGAATTAAGCGTATCAAATTATTTATCATTTTAATTATATAAATAATGCATATACGCAATGATCATAGTACATCAATATTAAAGCTTAAAAATACTCATACATAACGTTATATGTTTAATTTATAAATGCATTATTAAATTTAAGAAAAAAGTTTTCATATTTTATTTTATCTCATTTATTATGGCGATTTAATGGCATTGTATTTTATTTAAAATGTTATCATCATTACGATAAAATAAAAGAATTTTGCGATCATCATCATGAGAAATTAAATGTAATTAATGAGAGCATATAATATAATAATATATGTATTATCATATTATAATATATTAATAAAATTAATTAATCGCATAATAATTATTAAAATTTTATATTTTTTAATTTTAAAAATAATTCATATCTTTATTAAGATTATAAAATTCATATTATGATTATATGCGAATGTAAATACACAAAATATATGTGTTTTTTATTTTAAATGAACATTTTACACGCATTTAAATTATAACATTAATTCATTCGTTTTTTGTGAATATTTTAAAATTAAATTTTAATGTAAAAATATTTGTAATTTACTTTAAATGCGTAATAAAATTAGACATTTAATATTTTTAAAGAATAAATAATACATAATATTTTAATATTTATATTTAATGAATAATATAAAAGTTTTTTACTCTCTAAACACTGCATTATCTGAAAGTTTTCAGTGTTTATTATAATAAAAAATATATAAATTATTATCGAATGCATTCTTTTCCTGTTATTATGTTATACTTTATTTTGTATTATTAATAATAGTTTTGTACATAATTATAAAGGTGTATAATTGAGTCCTCATCCGACCGCAAAAGATATGTACTATTATCATGCACTAAAACCATTTTAAATGTTTAAAATACTGTGACCTGAGGATGTTTCACTGCATAAGTTATGTTCATCTTTTAGTTATTATATATATATATTAATACATTTAGAAATACGCAACTACTAGTATTTGTCGACTTACTATTGAAGTGCATTTCCTCAGGTCACCATAGTATATCAAAGTTTAAAAAAGTCATTTGCCCATTAAAGGCCTCTTTATACTTTTATCAAAATTAAAATTCTGTTCCGTAATAACCCATCCCATTGCATTATCATAGTTATTATCAAAGGTCTATTTTATAAAATGAAAAAAAATTAATATTTTATATATTATATAACTACTTTTTGGTGAGAGGCGTTTTATGATGACACTTTCTGATCACTTTAGATTGTGATAGAAATATATTTATATTTTATATTTTTCATTTTTCTCCATAATTATTGCGATATTTTTATTTTTATCATTTTCTTATTAATCATATTCCATTATCAATTTTCTTTTATGAATTACTTAATTTTAGTAATTTCTATAATTATACAGAAATTAAATCGTATGTAAAATTATATCAAAATTTTTAGCTAAAATTTAAAACGTAATACTATATTATAATGGTAATAATTAATGAGAAATATGATCGATTATAATATAAATCGACATAATTCTATATTTTGACATTAATTTTATGCGATAATTATGCTAATATTTTATTTTAAATTTTAAAATATTAAAATTTTAATTGTAATGTATTTATAGATAGAAATATTCAAAGCATATGTATATATATGTATTGCGGTATAATATTTTGAATTTAATATTTATTTATATTAAATGCATCTTTCATCGCATTATTCGTTTATTTTAAAATTTATATGAAATAAAAGAATGTGTGTTAAGGCGTTAAAATGATATTAATCATTAAAAGAATATGTTTAAAGATGCATTTTGAATATAAAATATTCAGTAAATCGTATACAAATCTCTTATTCAATCGATAGAATTTACTTAAAGTATGTACACACATACGATACTAATGTTAGTAAATCTCAAATATAATTTAGGATATGATGTTACGTTTTCAATCATTTGATAGGCATGTATGTGTATCGAAAATTTGATGTTAGCATATTACGGGAGTTTAAAAGGAAATTTTATGGAAATATTATTCTCATAATATCAAAGTGTGGGCATTACATAATGTGATTTTATAATTCGATGTATATATAGAAATGATGGTAATTTTGAGATAAAATGAAAGGGAAAACTTTTACCGATTTTTAAATTAATATATTTATGCTTTTCATAGATTTTCCTTCAAAAATCATGGAATTTTTTTCTCAGTTATTACATGTCATTTTTAGAAATGCCCGATTTAAACCCATACTTTCAATGAACTTTGAGAGACAAATTATATATTAATATATGTGTATACATTGATTTTATTTATATATATACAGTAAATTTCATTATTTATGTCCAGCTAATTGCAAACGCAACAAACATGTACTAAAAAAGGGTGTGTCATAGACATAAATAATGAAATATACTGTATATACTATACTGTATATATATATATGTATATATATGTAATGAAAATATGTTTATATTATTTTTTATGAATAATATATACCGCTTTTATTTTGGTATATTTTTTATGTATTTCATGTACTAGTAGTAACTAGTATTAGTTTAAATAAAATAAAAAGAAATGGATAACGATTTTTTTATTATCTTTCTAATTACCACTATACTACGGCGTGGGCGTGTATGTGTTAGTGTCAAACTGTTATTTTTAAAGTACAAATACACATACTAAGACCAAAAATATATGTATAAGTTTATGTGCACTAGCACTAGTACGCTTTTAAATAGTTATCTAAATATAAATATAGCTCAAACTAAAAATGAATGGCCTTAGGCTGTTATCTTTTACTAAAATATATTTTGACTTTTCATATACATATATTTATGGAAAGAATTTTTTACGATTATATACCACATATAAGAGCCTAAATACCAATGAACAGTGTTTATCCGTAGCCATATGTCTTACGATATGTAATACTATGTTTATATGTTTCTAATATATTATGAAATATTCGAATAATCACGAACACACTAAACACACTGAAGTAAAATGTAAATAATTTTGTTACTTTTACCTTTAATATTAGTATAATACAAATATATAATATACAATTATCAATGATAATATTATTCTAAAAAAGTTCTATGAACGATTAGAATATCTCAATAATCGCTTTGAGGTGAGACACAATAAAGATTAATGTAAAAAATATTCAATAAATAACAGAAAAATCGACGTAAATATGTACAAAATTACAATTTAAATATAATAATTTTGATATTTTTATTTATTAAAAGATAATTTTTGTCAAATATAATAGCAAAAAGTTAACATCGATCGTAATAATTCTATTTTATAATTTTTTTAGTTTATTGCTTAATAGTAATAAATACACTTTGTTTATGATATGGAAAATACGTATAAATAATAAATCAAAAGAGTGATATAAATTATCTTTATTTATAAATGTTTTTTATTATAATTAAAGATATATTAAAAGTAAATTTAAAAATCGTGCAGATCCATGTCATTATCTCTTAAAAATGCATTTTTTCGAATTTTATTTATCATTTCATTTTATAGTCACATTCAAATATATAACCATTGTGATACATTTACATGGAGTATAATACATACCTTTTTACCCCGATTTTTAGATCCTGTATTATAGCGCGGAATGAGCATATTTTTTCTCACATCAAAAAAGTTACTTTTTTCCGATATATGATCCTTACATACGATATAAGGTCTTTCAATATAACGATAGTTTTAGTACACGTGTTTTTGATCTTTTTTGAGCCATCAGATGACAGAGTCTGAGGGATGAGGTGTTTCCTCTAAAAACTGACACCATCCCTGTGATTGCCTCTGAGTTAAGCCGCGGTCCCTGACTCTGCCTGAGAGAGTTGTGTATGAAGTAATCTAAAGGGATGATGTACATGGGTCTTAGGATATAAGCCCAGTATTATACCCGGAGGTATATAATCTATCACCACCTGCGTTATAAGACCGGTCTAAAATGTGAGGCAAAATGGTATTACATGTTTATATGTCCACTAATTAGAGATGAATTATTATTGCCTCTGATGATAATTACGAATTAATGGATGAATATTATCGTTTAATTATCGTTTTTCATTAAATTACTCTTTTAATAATTTGATTCATTAATTATATTTTTTCACTCATATTAACTAAACTTTAGTATAAACTAGTGTATTAACTAGTGTATTCCCAATCACGTTTTTCGTCATATTAATATAATTCGTTAGCAATTCCTATCGCATATTACTTTTATATTTTCATTGATGTCTATAGTATTAATATATAAATGAAAAATATTTTTAATTAATGGTAAATTGTTCATTGGGCCGATTTTATACGATATTAACTATATTTTATATGACATTAGTACTATTACCACTGATAGTAAAACCCGTACCAATTATAACGTTTGCATGTTATTTCACAGTTTTGCCTTTAATTGATATGCCGTAAGCGCCGCTTCATACATATAATATATAAATATTTTATTATATAAAAAAATTTTTCGTTTTATATTATATTATATATTTATGAATATATAATACTCTTTATATACGATTGACCGTGACATGTTTAAACACAAAAATAGACTTAACACTGAATGTGTGAAATATAAATTCAATTATTTTTTTGACATTTCATTTCATACTCTATTTTTAGTATTTATATAATACATATACACATTTATGTATATGTAAATGAATATATATTTCTATGTTAAGCCTCAAATAATAATGCGAAAATTCACTTTTATATTAATTATTTATTTATATTTAGACACTGTTAGTTGATTATGCACTCACTATTTAATTACATGTAAATAATTATTTTTTATTATTTAAAAAATAAAATAAACTTAAATTTAGAATCGTGTATACCTTTTTCATTGCATTTATTATAACTTTAATTATAATTTAACAGTAATTAAAAATCATTTTATCATTATGAACCTAAATTATACTGAATTAAGTTTCCATTTATATAAAAAGTATTTTTATTATGCACAGAAAAAGCTAATTCTTAAGTCATTATTACCTCTTTAGTTAAATATATAAACATTTTAACATTTTTGTAAAGTTTTTTTAAAAACAAAATTTTTATTTCAAAATTTAAATAAAATTCGAATTTATATACTGAATATTTAATTGAATTTAATATTTTTCTATGTACTAAATTTTTAAGTAATTATTAAGTATATATTTTTAAATAAACATATGTTATTTAAGTTTATATTTTCCAAAATTTAATAAAAATTTTATAAATATATTAATCATTTCCATAATTTACTGTTTATATATAATTTAATAAATACTGAAATATTTTGTGATAAAAATATGACATTAATTTATAAAATGAATTTTATTTCTATTTTATGCTAAAATTTTATTAAATATTTTCAATAATTTATATTTATAAAAGTGATATACCAATATCTGGTATTAGCACAATGACGGGAATGTTAGAAAAGAATGAATGTTTAATTCAAATTTATTTATATTATAAATGTGGAAATGCCCTATTAAATTGTGAATGAAATGAATGAAAAAAACGAAATTAAATTTAAATTTATTTAAACTGTAGACGCTTTTCAATATACATGATTCAATAAAATTTGAATATTTTTACATTAAAATTTATATAAATTATAAAAATATCGATTTATGTATTATATAATGCCGAAATGTGTATCTTTCGGTTCAATATTTTTAGCATTTAATTTTTGATTAAATATTTTATTATATTTGAATTTTAAAAAAATAAAATATTTTTTTAAACATGATTTATATAATCAGTTTTATATAATTTATTTTCACTGTTTATGGTGAAAAATAAATGTACATTTTTATCGTAAATATTAAAAAATTGTTTCAAATTTTTGTAATGATTAAATCGATTTTATTATTGGAATTTTTAAAATAATTTCTATATATTAAAATTCTTAAATTTATTAAATAAAAATATATTTTAGGGTTTCAAATTAATTTTTTGAATATACAGTAAAATTTTATTAATTTTATTTGCATGACTTTTTAGTCTTATATCTTAAGATGAATGCAATTTTAACATAAAAGTAAATGTGCATTTATTTAACCATGATATAAATACCCCTATAATATGTGCCAAAATATAAGGTAAAAGGGTATTTATATACTAAAGTTTAATATAAAAATATTCATAAAATCTATAAAATTATTTATAAAATTTATGTAAATTCTCATATTCATATTATTAATAATATATAATACTCATTTCTTTATATTATAATTCATTAAATTTTATATTTTTAATTAAATATGTTAATTTAAAATATTTGCATAATTAACTATTATATTAATTATAAATTAATATTTTTATAAAATTAGAA
>JAQIXB010001012.1:0-12566 GCA_034697405.1 Mesoplophora pulchra | reverse complement strand
TAATTATACATAATAATAAACATTAAAAATATTATGCATGAATTATCATTTAATTTTTTAAAATATATTTTTAATTTATTTAAAAATCAGTTATTTATTACATTATATTTATTTTTATAAATCAAATGATAGTAATAATTAAATTTTAAAATAATTTTAAAATTAATATATAAATTTGAAGGGCATTAACATTTGATTCAAACAATTATAGTGACATTATAATGCATGTATCATTAGATGCAAAACACATTTTGATCTTTTATTAGGAGTTAATAATTCAATTATAATATTCAATTAATCTTTATTAATATTTAATTTAATATAATTTATATTTATATATTTTAAAAAATTAAATGTAAATTTAATTATATTTATTATATAAATACTAAAATATATTCTTTTTTTGCAGATTCTTTCGTTAATAGTCAGGAGTGGACCTTAAGCAGGGCAGTGCCTGACCTACGATTGGTGAGTAATTCAATTTGACACTGACCATTACTATGGTTTACATTGTGATTAATGATTTATATTTTATAATTTAATATAATATACAAAGACATTGCAATATATTTGTATATTATATTCGAAAAGAGTAACACAGTTAAACATGTCAGAGGATACTTTTTTATGCGATATTTCTCTATATTAGAGTGTCTATCTAATTAGAGTGTCCAAAACTGCTTTTTTGATTTTTTATTTTTTAAGAAAATCTTAAAAATAAGTAGATATGTGTTCATAAAAAACATGATCAATTAAAGGAAAATAAAAGTGCTTTTTTAGGCCAAAATGCTTTGTTATTTTGTTTTTTGCTTTTTTTTGATTAAAGTGCTTTTTGTGCTTTTATTTTGTTTTTTATAAAATTTGCTTAATATAATGCATTATAATAATAATAATAATAATAATAATCTTTATTATACTCTTAGGGAGTTTAGTTCATATGAACTAGTATTCCACTCCGCAGAGAACTCCGCATTTATATTATTAAATAAATAATTTTTTTAAAAAACACTTTTTCTGGGAAAAGTGCTTTTTTTGGCATGTTCATGTGCTTTTTTCGAAAAAAATTTGCTTAAAATTTGACACTTTAATTATAATAAAAATTTTATATTTTGCCCTTTAGTGTTACTTAACTTTAAACATTATCCTTAATTAGCAATATACATATACATATACATGTATATGTTTTTATTATTAATTTTCTATTAATGCAATACATTTACTATGAACTTTTTTGATTCACTTAAAGCAAATAATAGTATCATTATTCTTATTTATTCTCAGTCATTATTTTTATATTGAATTAAAAGAAAATGCATTAAACATTAATTAGAGTAAACTGTGGTAATATACAGTAAACTTTAGTGAACATTTATATAATTTTAACCTTTTTAATGTCATTTTCTGTTAATGTATTTTTAATATATAAACATATATTATAATAATGATAATAAATTTACTTTTTAATTCAAATTATATTATACATTAATTCATTCATATTAATAATTATATATAAATAATATATAATATTACATAATATTATACATACATATACAATATATATACATACATAATATGCATAAATAATAGATTTATTGATTTTTTTATAAATTTAAATATTTTTTTTTTGATAATTATTGATCATTATGTAAAATATTAATGGTAAAATTTTTTGCACATATTTAGGGTATTGTTGGTAGTCTTTCGAGTGGTAAATCGGCGCTAGTACATCGCTATTTGACCGGTTCTTATATGCAGGATGAATCACCTGAAGGTGGACGTTTTAAGAAAGAAGTGATTCTCGAGGGGCAGAGTTATCTTCTTCTTATACGAGATGAGGGTGGTCCTCCCGAAATGCAGGTTAGTCTTTAGCTGTTGCTTTAGTTGATATACTGCTTACCACTATAGTGCTTACTATAGAAGTGGTTAGTAGGAACTTCAACTAAGCTCTCAAAATGCTTTTACCCCAAAAAAAATTACCATTATGCCATACCCAATATTATATACTGTGTACAAAGTCCTTGACACTTCTTTTGACTCTTCTTTGTCTCTCTTTTTCTTACATCATTTCACTCTTCTCATTGTGTTATGTATATTTCGCCATGCATTACTAGCAGTACTATAGTTGAGAAACTAGTATCTTATCGCTTCATTTATTTCCAATTTCTTATACTATAAAATCGTTAGCGCCATTATCAAATTGTCTGTAATATATACACACATATATACTCCTATTAAAACATATATATATATATATTTTAATACGAGATTTTGATCTTAACTTTGTTTTATTATTATATAAATTTAATTTTAAACATTATATAATAATAAATTTATATATTTATTAAAAGTTCATATGTTTTTTAGTACATAACTGTTTTAATATATATTTATAAATTTAATATATATATATATATATATATAATAAGAAGTGAATGACCAAAAATTTCTTTAATTAAACATAAATATATGTATGATGTTTGTTTTAGTGAACAGCAAATAAAGTCATACACAGTAAAAGTGTACACTGTACTTTTATTTAACATTTAACAGTGAACAATTTTTTTCTTTCATTTGCGTATTTTGCGTTTATTTTTATAAATTTTTGTATATTTTATTCATTTTTATGTGTTCGTAACCACTGTTATATGCTAAAATATAATAAATAAAAATGTTTTTTCATTTTCTTCTATTATCACATAAAACAACCATAGTTTAGCTGTTGGATCGACGCCGTTATATTTGTGTTTAGTCTCGAAAACGAATCATCGTTTAATGCTATTTATAATCACTATACTCAAATGTTTCACTATCGAAATGCTGCAGATATTCCCATCATTTTAGTGGGCACTCAGGGTAAGCAATGAACACATTTTCATATCGTATTTTATATTATATTTATATTATATAATATGTAATATATATACATTCATATTCTCATTCTGTGAAAAAATAGAAATTATTATATTGCTCATGATAATGATACTTTTATGTGCACTCTATAATTACATTGTGATGATGTGATGCGTGAGACTTTAGGTAATAATAAAATGTAATAAAATACTTTTTCAGTTATTAAAGAGTTCACTGAAAAAACTTCTTAGTTTTTTAGCTATGGCTTATAGAATATGCTAGTATATGCGAGTATATCATTACAATTGCATTATACTAATAGTATCTATGATTAATGTGTTAAATTATCATTGTAATGTATTATTATCATTAAAGTGTGAGTGGAAATGGTTTATTTTATGTCAGATTTTATTCTTTTATATTATACGTGTTATTCATGTAATTATTGTTATATTTTATATTTCAGTGTAATATTATGTAATAATATTGTTTCATTTTCATAATATCATAGATGCCATAAGTGAAAGTAATCCTCGAATTATCGATGAATCAAAGGCCCGTAAATTAGCGAATGATATGAAAAAATGTTCGTATTATGAAACATGCGCGACCTATGGTCTAAACGTTGAGAAAGTATTTCACGACGGTATGTATTTCATTTACAATTTAATTTTAATTTTAATTTATAAATATATGTTTTATATAATTATTTAATATTTTTATTAAAATTTATATTAAAAATTTTATAAATAAATTATATTCATTTAAAATAGTCGTTTTGATAATATATTAATAGATAATAAAGTAAATATTCTTTTCTAATTTATAATATAACTAGTATATTTATATAGTTTATATTATCTAAGTATACATTAAGTATATATATTAAGTGCATATTATACGTAATTGTATAGCGTGTCATAAAATCGTTGCATCACGAATGTCGTTAACGGGTAACAATTCACGTCCGAACACTCCGTGCGGTGTCAAAGGCTATTATCGTCCGCATTCATCGAACAGTGCTCATATTACAGCACCATCATCTTCACTATCATCAGCAGCTATTAATGGCAATAATAATATTATAAAGACACAGCCTAATATCATATCACCGAATCATGCACATCATACACAATCAGTAAATCATCGTTTTACTCAATCATTAACATCATCATCTGTATTATCCTCATCTGTGTCATCATCTGCAGCATCATCATCATCAAAAACGAAATCCTCATTTTTATCGAATAATTTATTAAATGAAAAGCCTAATGATTCACATTCGGGAATAATTCCGTCTCCGCCCGTCAGAGTCGAATCACAATTCAAAAATAACAATGATCCCATAACAAAAGGGTCCATTTCATTTGTTGAACAATCATCATCATCATCATCAGCATCTTCAAATTATCATAATAAAGATAATAATGGCACAGTATCATTAACCCATAAAGAGAATACCAAAGATTTACCGACGCCATCGTCCACACCGACCACAGCCCGCAAAACACGCCGAAGATCCAATCTCTTTCCACCGTTGAGTAATAAGAAACATCACGATGATAAATATAAGAACGGTGAAGTGGGAATTGGACGTGCCATACCTGTATGTTTACTAATTATTTAAGCACTTTGTACTATACATTATTACCTCTATTACTGTTTACTATTTAATGACCTTTTAAAGTAATAGATTTTTATTTTTTTAATACAAATATATAATGAACATTTTGAGGGGAATAATGAATCGTGAAATTTTTTTAATTTATTTTTTTATTTATATTTACAATTTTTTCGCATTATTTTTGAATTAATTTTTATTTTCTATTTTTTAATTCAAAAAAGTTAAACATTCACTTTTGGTATATAATTATTTTATAATTTTTAAATTTATTATCACGATTATTCACTTTTACTTTTTTTAATTAACAGATATATTCATAGCCAAAAGTGTTTAAAAATTAAAGTTAACTAAAAGCAGAGAATAGCAATATATGGGTTAATAGACTATGAGCAAATTTACGATGCAATTTCATGATATGTTTTTATTTACGATAATTTATTAATCATATTATTTTGTTTCTAAATAATTATATTTAATATTTTATTATTTATTATAATGTTTAATTTTAGTTTAATATAAGTAAATTTTAACATAAATGAAACTCATCTGAAATTTTATTTATTAAATGAATAAAATATAAAATTAATATTAATTAAAAGATTAAATTATATTTAATATTAAATAAAATATTTATATTTCATTATGAATATAATTTATTTGATTATATAATTAAAGTTAAAATTTTTTAATGTTATACCATATGCTGTATGCGGACGGCATTATTATGGAAAAAGAGCAATGCCTTTGTCATCTTTCCTTAATTTTTTTTAATGGAAATTATGGATATACTAAGATTAACTTTACCCTCTAATTGTAGTATCATTAAGTAAATAATTTGTCAATAATATTTGTTGCAAATTTATCATTTCTAAAAAATATTGTAATAACTTTAAAAGTTGACTTTTTTTTATAGTATTGTTTTTTCTAACTTTTAATTTATATTTTGAGTCTGAATCATAAAAATAAATGGTCTCATCCCAAATTACAAATCGATCTGAAAATTTACCATTATATACTGATTGAACACAGACATTTTTAATATATAATCCTTCATAATGTGTACTGTTTTATCACTAAAAACTTATTATGTCCATTATTTAATGGATGTTTATTCGAACATTATTTATTATTAATTCTTTTAATTTCTATATTATTAGTGATTACTTATGTTTTAAATCCCCAATTTTATGGTCATTTTAAGCGATATCAGTCACAAACTAAGGAGTGTTTTCTATAAATATATATCGTAGAATTTGACAATAATTATCATATATTTTCACGATTATTTCATAAATGGATTTTTGAATAATATTTTACATCATACATTTGATCCCTTTTTTTATATGTCCATTTTTGAAAATATAACTAATGATTAATGTTATGTAACTCTGTAACCATTATTTAATGTATGGGAATAGCATACTCTATTATGAACATTAAAACTAACCTCTGACATCTTTAACTATATTTGTTAAGTAACATTTGAATGAACTGTTGGTCATTAGGGGTTAATAATATATATAATGAAAAATTAATATGAGTAAATTTTAGGATATACTATATAATGGTTATGAATTAATAATATGAATTAAAAATATTTTGTTATTTAATTTACTATTATGATATCACTAAAATAGTAATAAATAAATTTAATAATAATATAGTAATACTTAAAAATGGACTGAACTAATAATTTACTTTATTTGTTATTTAATTTATTATTATAGCTTAGGTGTTGTATACTGAATACTAAATATTTTTACTAGTATCTGACCTAGTTAATATAATTGAAAATATAATATCATGATAAAATGTTAAACGCTTTTCTCTTTTAAATGTATTTTTACTTTTATCATAAATTAGTGCTTTTTTTAGAAATTTTCGTGTTTTATATTAATTATTTATAATGATTTATTTATTAAAATAATTTTTTATTTTTATTTTCAGCTGAAACAGGGATATCTCTACAAAAAGAGTATTAAAACTCTGAATAAAGAATGGAAAAAGAAATACGTGACTCTAACAACAGATGGTCGATTGACATATCATTCGACACTCCATGATTATATGGAGGATGTGCATGGTAAAGACATACCTCTGAAACATACCACGGTCAAAATTCCCGGTCAAAAGCCGCGCGGAACACGCACGTCACAGCCGATTCCGACGAATCAGTATGGTGATATATCCGCAGATCTCAATAATCTCGCCATTTATGGCGGAGGTATATATATCCATTGAATTTGATTTTTATATTTTAATTTTAAAATTTTGATGTAAATTATTAGGAAAACCCAATAATGATGATCAGAGACTAGTTCCAAACACTAATCCGAAATTAGACACTCCCAATGTTAAAAAGAGACATCGGAGAATGAAGAGTTCGAATAACAAAAACGATGATGATTCCGATGGTTATGAATTCATTATCGTATCATTGGATAATAAACAATGGCATTTTGAGGCAAATAATGGCGAAGATCGCGATGATTGGGTCTGTGCCATCGAACAGCAGATACTAACGGCACTACAAAACATGGAAAGTGAAAAGACAAAGTTTAGGGCCAATAATTGTGTGGACGCTGCGGCCATCGCCGCCATTAAAACGGTTCACGGAAACAATCATTGTGTTGATTGTGATGCTCCGAGTATGTGATGTCATATTATGTTCACTTTTATTTCTTTAATTTAAATATTAATTTTATATTCAAAACATTAAAATTCAAATGAAAAGATATGCTAAAATCATATGCTTATTTTATAAATTAAACATAACGAAATATGTAATTTTATTGTAATATTTTTATGTAATATTTTAATTTTAAAATTTCGTTATATTTATATTTAATTGAATTTTTGAATGTAGACCCGGATTGGTCGTCTCTGAATTTAGGTGCATTGATATGTATCGAATGCTCAGGAATTCATCGGAATCTCGGAACACATCTCTCTAAAGTGCGATCTCTTGATTTGGATGATTGGCCGTAAGTAGCACATGTTAACTAACTTTTAGTAACTAATTTTTAGTAAATTTATTATTTAAATTGATTTTAATGTATAAATTTTGAATAAATTTTGTAACATTAATATATATTTATTTTTGTATTTAAAATGAATTTTATTATTCATATTTCCTGTTTATTCATAGTTAAAATTAATATATTATTTGATAATTGCTATTTTAGGACTGCACATATAAGCGTGATGATGGCATTGGGTAATAGTGCTGTAAATAGTATATGGGAAAAGCGATTGAAGGGCCGTGCAAAGCCGACCCCAAATTCGAGCCGTGAGGAGAAAGAGCGATGGGTGAGGGCCAAATACGAACTGAAAGAGTTTTTGGCGCCTCTCAATGAATCCGTTATTATCGAACAGCAATTGATTGACGCCGTAATTAAATCCGACGTAAAAGAACTGTCTTTAGTTTTGGCACATTTAAACACCAATGATCAGCTAAATATTGCATTTTACACCCGCGATATGAAAACACTTTTGCACATCGCCGCAGCTAAAGGGTGTTTACCCATAGTTCAATTATTATTATGGGTATGTACGATTAGCATTAATTAACATAAATTAACTTTATTTTATTACACTTTTATAACATTAAACTGCTTTTATTTACTATAAAAGTACATAATGAATTTTTTATTTTAATTATGATTAATTCTAAAGCTTTAATTATTAATTTCATATTTAATATAAATATTATTAAATGTTTTATCATATTACATAATTTCTAAATGAAACACGAATTTCGTGCAATAAAATTGAGTAATGCCATTGATAAACATAAAAATTGAATATACCCCTTAAGTGTCCATTGACGTAACACAAACAGATGTGCACCGCAAAACCTTAATTTTTGTATGTCCGAATTGATTGGATGCGGTCATTATAGTGATGCATTTATTACTCTGTTAAGTTAGGTTGGGTTGGGTTAGGTCAGGTTAGGTCTACTCATTTATAGTTTAGGCCAAATAAGACCAAAAAGTGATTTAATTTAATGTTTTAAGATTTAAAGCATAATTCTCTATATACATTCTAAATCTATTTTGTATATGGCGTTAGTTAACTTTCTTTAAGAGGACCCTAAAAATTTAAATAAATATTATGTTCATAATGAGTATGTATATTTATGTATATAAATCTATATTTATCAATTGCTTTACTCAATTCGATTGCACAAAATGTGTGTTTTATATAGAAATGGTGTAAACATTGCCATTAATTCAGTACATATTTATTAATTTTGAAACATTCTTAATTATTGATTATTTTATTATAATTTTTTCTATTAATTTTTTGAATTAATAACTTTAAAAATGTTTTATTTTTATTATAAATTTAAATTTATTTTCACATAAATCTAACTTTTAAATTATATACTGAATTTCAGCATAACGCTAATGTGAAAGCGATAGATTCCGACGGAAGAACGGCGCTTTATTACGCACGTACCGCGGGTCACAGAGAAGCGGAGGAATTGTTAATGAAACACGGATGTAACGATACGAACGGTGTCAATAATAATGGTAATTTATCAGCATCTGTGACATCAGCACAATCAAATTCTATCTCAAAAAAGAGAGGATCAATAAACGCAATTAATGTGAAATCATCGGAATTGTTTGATAAACTACCCTCTAGTATTATATGAGCATCCTCTAGTATATGTGTTAAGTGTACTCATGTTGCATTTTACATGCACATTTGCAGCGTTAACTTATAAAGTTTACTAATGATTAAAGAGTATTTACATTTAGAGAATGATGATGAAAAATTGAATATTATTATAGTTAATTATAGTTAATAATTGTATTAATGATCGCAGATGTAAATCCGGTGGTAATTCATTGAAATTAGAATCTGTTTTAAGAGTTTAATGATCGATAAAAATATAAATACCATTTTAGTATTATCATTATTATTTTAATATAAAATTCATTTTTAATGATAATATATTAAGAGATTCATTCGCATTATATATATATATAATTATATTTTAAAAATTTTTATGTAAAAAATAATGTATTTTTATGTTTAAATTTATTTTAATTATATTTTCATTTGAATTTTGTTCATATCAAATAATATATAAATATTTTCTTTATTTTTTCACATTATTTATAAATTAATCTGAGAATGAATTATGAATAAAAATAAATTTATTTACAAATTTAACTGTGATTTTAATTTCCATTTTATTCATTGCTCTGTTTATTAATTAAGTGTATGATGTGCAAAAATCGACATAATTCTTGCATTGGAATTTTCCATAAAATTTTTTCTAATTTTTGATATTTTTTTATGGAAATTTCCATTGCAAGTATTATGTCGTGTTTGCACTATTATTGTTTTTTACGCATTATTAAGCCCATGACGCCAATATTAGTGCAAAATCAAAAAATAAATTTTATTGTAAATTTTAATATTATTTTATGGAAATTTCCATTGCAAGTATTAAGTCGACGTTTGCACTAATATTGACATTTATGTACCAATATTGGCGTTTGAGGTCACTATTTGACTCAATTATGGCCTAAAGCGCCAATATTATTGCATAAACAACAATGATTTACAAAAATTGATTTATTTAATTATTTTCTAAAAAATACATAAGAATTTTATAATAATTTTTTTAATTTAAATATATTTAATTTACAAATGCAGTTAAATAGAGTCACATAAATTATGCATATAAATCATATCCATGGTCAGAGTGTCGAAAATGCTTATTTTAAGCCCATTGTTTTGTGGAACGTTATGATTCGATGATTCATCCGATGGTATCGCACACGATCATTTACCACCGATGATTATGATTAAAATTTTGAATTAATTGAGTTATGCATAGTAATAGTGTTAGTAATATCTCAATTATACACATATAATAGTTTTAAATTTGTTGTAAGTATGTATGTAATGCATGTATGTAATGTATACATTAAAAAGAACAAAAAATACATTGAAATACTATCGATTGACATACACATAACACTTCCTCTATAAAAAGCAGATATCGCATTCTTAAACATAGCATTTTATTATTGTATATATGTATGTATTAAATTATATTGTTCATTATAATATTATTATATTATTATTATATTATAATATAATAATAGTAATAAATACAAATAAATGCTTTTATATTCGGGAGTGTTATGTGTGTGTCATTCGATATGATTGACAATATGAGTCTGTTTTTGAATTATTATGCGAAAAAATAAAATTAAACATTATTATTCATATCATTTTTCTTTTGCTCATTGTGCACAGTTTGAATTTTTGGTCCAACTTTTGGTCCAACTTTTGGTCCAACTTTTGGTCCAACTAGCAATATTTGCACAATTTTAGCAAATGGTACTGTTACTAGTAAATGTAGTATTAATCCAATAAAGCACACAAACATAAAGTCAAAAGGTACCACTGATAACTAATAAATAAATAAATAATTTTAAAAAATATTAATGACATGTAAAATAATGGGTTAACACTAATATTGTTATAAATATTAATCAATAATTATAGTAAAGTTAATCTATTTCCGTTTCCGGGCGAAATCTCCACAGCCAAAATCACTACATATAATCACCACAATTGCTTATATCTCGAGTTATAAATATCCATGTAATTGCATTTTTATCTATTCTTATATTTTTACTATGTTTGGTAAAAATAGGTTGGGTCTTATAACCACGGCGCCATAGGGGCCTGTATATAACTTTTATTATAAAAATTTTAGTGTATGAAAACTCGAGATATAAGCGATTATATACATGTATGTTGTATGGTATAATATAGCATTGTATATTGTGTACTGTGGGTATTTCGGTCGTGGTGATTTTGGGTGTGGGCATTTTGTCATAGACCCTTCTCTTTCATTATGGCACCATTTTGCATTATTGCAATATTTAAAGAGTTATTGTTGCTATGGTTACATTATTATTTACTCTGCAAAATAGTGTCACAGTGGAATAGAATGATAATATATGCGCATATATGGAAAGGGTATGATCATCAATACTGTTACCCTCTGAATTACCATCATAAACTTTATCTAAACACTGTGTGTGAATGCAAACAAATGAATGTCATTCACATAATACTTATGAAATTGACACGCATATTCAGGTGCAGTTTTAGTTTATGACAATAATTCAAACTGTAAATCCTCCATGTTTTTAGAAGAATATTACACCAAAGAAAAAGGTCAAAGGTCAAAATTGTACGTGAATTTGTGGGATTCTATAGAATATGTCTAATTATTATGAGCAAATTCGCTTGCAATTTCACCTTTTTTTGCTATTTTTGGATAAAATAGAAAATAAACCTTATATCTTAAGGTATAGGTTTTATTCAAATATTCTTAATTATTTAAAAATTATAATTAACTTTAATTTTAAGTAAATAATTAAAATTCAAAATCATGTTTTATAATTAAATAATTTTACTCAAATTTTAACACTGTTTAAATATGGTTTTAAAAAATATTCATCGTAAATTTAAGCGTTTTTTTGGAGACATATATTATAATAATACATATGATATAATACATACGATATAATATTCGTTACTTCTGAATTGATATTTGGCACGTGCCATACGATAGAGGATCGGAATAAAATGAATTAAATAAATTTCGAGTGACAAATTACTTAAAAATTTGAATCCATTCCAATCAAAGAATTTAGTCACAAATCCTTAAAAATTATTTAAAATTATTTATTTATATATTTAAATTATATATTAAATATTAAAAATACTAATAATCTTACCCTATTACTTCATTTTATTGTATAGTACTTATATCTCAGGAATTAGAGAACATTTATTTTCCGGGTATAGTATATCTTTATTTTTTTGATATTTTTATTAGAAATTTAAACTAATTTTTTCATTCTAACGATATGAGTACAATAATTAAGGTCAAAGGATAAATATAAAATTTTATTTTTTAACAATAGTCAAGGAAAGTGCCCAAAATTAAGTTAATTAATTATATTAATATTTATGGGTCTATGACAAAATGCCCACACCCAAAATCACCACGGCCGAAATGCCCACAGCCAAAATACCCACAAAATTT
>JAQIXB010001011.1:0-12566 GCA_034697405.1 Mesoplophora pulchra | reverse complement strand
TAAATGTTAAAATTAATAATGAATTTATTTAAAATAAAAGTATTTCTTTTTATTATTAAATTAATATTTAAAATTATTACATATTTTCATTTAAAATATATTATCATAAATCATTAAAATTAAATAAAATCCAAAAAAATTATTTATTAATTATTAGTATATTTTTAGTATACATTATATACAATTATATACATATTACAATTTTCGGAGTAATTCAGGACATTCACGAAACATATCCCTAATAATGGTATAAAACTTTAATCATATCGTATAATACTTAAACATACACTAACATTAAAGATAATATAATAATCGGTGAATATGCAAAAGTCACGTAACATGTTATATTAGAATTTAAAATGTGAGTATCGTCTATGCATAGAATTGAGGATTTACACCATTGACTTATGAACTATGCAATGATCCCAATAATAGATATACAAAATAATACATGTGCATTCAAATACATGTATTAAAAGAGTGTGTTTATAACATCTCTATACATATATCTCTATATTTTAATGTTTTCCAAAATATGATTTTTATATGTGAATATTATTTACTTATACTGAATATGATTAAATTTTATTTTATTAAAATATTAATATTTTATTACAAAATTTTAAATATAATTAAAAGAATATACAATAAAACCTCTATAAGGCGAACGGTCTATGGCCCAGGGTTTCATTCTGCTTTAATGAGGTTTCCGTCTTATAGAGGTTTCTATGTAAATCATAGTTTAAAAAATTAACTTTTCATATAATATTTAGTATATTATAAAAATTTAATTTAATTCAACACTATTATATAATTAAAATTAATTTTTATCATTATTTATTCATTTTTTATTAAAATTTTAAATTTTTACGGACTGTATATAAAACAGAAACTTTTTCATTAAATATATGAACGCACATTTTAACTAAAGTTTTTAGTTAATTTAATTAAAAAAATTTAAGTGAAATTATAAATATTTCGGACAAAAAAAATAAAATTTCTTTCGTTTGGAGGTTCTAATTATACTATATTATATTATACTTATACTTTTACGCTTTTTCGTTATATGCTATATGTACTATTATAAGAAAAAAGCGTTCGCTTCTGCTTTATAGAGGTTCCTCCTTATGGAGGTTTTACAGTAAAACTTTTACTGTACATTCTGTTAATTTTTAAAATTAAAATGTACATAAACACCCGAACGTCCAATTAATCGAAGGATCTTTGGGGCACTCAGTATTAGCATCATTTTACTACTTTATGCTTCACTTTAATTTTACATTTTCTTTGTACTGAGATCTTTCAATGACCATTTTTCCTGTACTTTCATATTTACTAATTATAGTTTACTAGTATATTTATACCCGTCATATGCTATATTTAGGTTTAATATATATATTTAATACATATAAATGATCAAATGACTGTCAAACGCTATTACTAATGTAAATATGCATTATATACTGTAATATACAGTATGTTCAAACATAATTAGTCATCAATGCGCAGCTTAATGCGCATATATTAAGCATTTATATGTTAAGCATTATAAACGTAAACACACATGCATAAACATTAACGCGAAATAAATATGGAAAATGTAAACATAAAAATTTTGAAGAGAATTATTCACATATAACACTATGTTCATATCATGCGCGTGATTTTAGGATCCAATCAGAGGGCTTTGAAAGAGACATAAATCTTATTTATTACTGACAAAGATGCTAATAAGCATATAATTGCATTTTAATAAGAATATGCTATACGCATGCTCACGTTTAAAGCATCCATAATAAAATGCAATTATATGCTTTTAGTATCTTTATATGTAATATAATATTGAATCTGTGGCTATTTATTTCGTTTTAAAATGTTTTACGGTCTTTAATTTATTATGACCGATAATATTGTATAATAATGGACAAAACATTCATGCATCACTTTCAATTTAATTTTATTTTAATATATGATAATTTTGAAAATTTAATTATACATAAAATTAATCACAGAAATGTGTTTATCATATTATCAAATAATTATGATTAAAAGTTCAAAGGGCAATTATTAATGACGTTCAAATTACAGTATAACTTTTTCGTATTTCGTAACTATATCTTTTAGTATAATACATTGTTACGTGACTTTACGTATTAATTGACTATTAATAAAATAAATAATAAAATAAATAATAAAAATAAATATTTTTAATTTTTAAAAAATAAGTTTTATACAATGACTTCACATTTTTAAACATTTCTTAATTTTTGATACCGTTTTAGCTCACATCTTAGATTGAGTCTTATAGTTCGTGAGGGACAACATTGGGGGTATAAGAACCACGCTATAAGATCATTCTATTAATATTAAGAAAAAAAGTATAATGTTACAAAAAGATGTATTTTTTACCATAATTAAATCATTTCATTTACCATATATACTGTATAACCTCCAGTTACGGGACACTGCGCATGCGCAGAGAAAAATATTTTGTAACATGACTTTCAACTGAATTAAAAAATGCTTTTAAAATCATAATAAATTACGAATATAATTTTATTAAAATTTATATTGAATTTCATTAAAATAATCATAAACAATTTATTGTTTAATGACTTTTATTTAAATTTAAAAATTTTATAATAAATAAAAGTTAAAATCGAATTCTTTCATTTATTCATTCAATCATTTTCTGTGCATATATTAGTTATAAAATTTAATTATTTAATTTAAATTATAACTAAAATATAATTAATAACTATAATATTACTAATTTAACACATGTAATATAATTTTTATATATTTATTTATAAATTACATAATTACTCTAAAATTTATCGAAAAATGGCATAATCTTTCTTAAGCGGACACTTAGAGAGGTTACGCTTAAGAGAGGTTTCACTGTATATATATATTTTTCATTTTTTATATAATTAAATCACAAAATGCCAAATTATGTTCATTCGATATTATACTTTGAAATAGCAATATAAATAAAGCATTAATCTTTGAATACCCTGTATTTGATTAAAATAAAATTACAGTCAAAGTTTATTGCTTTGAAATGTGTGACCATATATAAAATTATTAATTTTATCCAAAAATATATTTCAATTGAATATGATAATTTTTGAAAAGAAAAATTTGATCACAATTTATTTTATATATAAACATATAAATTGTAATCATATATAATATAAATAAAATATGAATAAAATTATTTAAAAATATGAATAAAATTTATATAAAATTAAAATTCGAACATAAAAATATTGAAAATGATCACATCATTTTTGGGTTATAAATTAAAAAGAAAATTTATATATAATTATATGATATATAATTATATGTTAAATATTTTCTTTTTTATTTTATGCTTATATCATATTTTTAAATATTTATGATTAAATATAAAAAGTTAGTATGATGATAATATTTAGCAATAATCATATTAAAAAAATTGTGTCATGTGACTTGTGACTTAAGGATGCATGTCTGTGCCATTTTATACGTGCGGTAATTGAATATTAATATATCCAATAAAATATAATGTATTTTTAGCGTAAATTTTTGAAAATATAATGATGCACGTGTTACTTTTATTTGATTATAATTTTAAATGTTATAAAAGCATAGCTTAAAAAGTAAATAAATACAGTGAAAATTGTCGAGTTTCGAATGTAGAACGTCGACAATGTTTTTATTCAATATACATATACATTCATAAACGGCCTTTTAAGCTATGTTTTGCGCATGTGTATGTGCAATTTTTATAATTTCAATATTAAAGCATTTCACTGTATTATCACATGCAGTATGACGTCATGATGTATATGGCTTTTCATTATGTAATTGACTATGAAAATAGCATGATAATGCATGAGTTATTAATGTAAAAGAAATGATGATAAATAATTGTAATGTTACTGTCAAAATCCACTTTAAGCCTACTTTTGCATTTTAATACGGATGCTTTAAACGTGAGCATGCGTATAGTATATTCGTATTGAAATGCAAAAGTAGGATTAAAGTGGATTTTGACAGTATTTTATTCATAATAATTTATTTATATTTTTTAAATAAAAATATTAAATATATTGGGTTTATCGGGTTTTCGTATACTAGTTGTTATTATTATTATTTGTTTGAATCATAAATTAAATATATTTCATTAATATATAAATATAATATTTATTTAAGTAAATTAAAAAATAGAATATTTGAGCTGAAATGTTTTTTGTATGAATTATATAAAAGAAAAGTAAAGCATTTACTATAACAATACTTAATTCATAAATTGTAATTTAAAAAATTCATTTTTTACATAATTTTCTGATAAAAATGATATGAAAAATATTTTTAAATGATAATGATGGCATATGTCTTAAGGCACGTGTCCATTCAATATGCGTATTTATGAATGTCATAGAACAGGTGAAATCACAATGTAAATGTTTAAATTGAAAATTTTGAAAAATTTTGAAAAACGATTTTTTATTTAAAAATCTTATCTCTGCCGTCCGATTGTGAATCTGATATGAGAATATTAAATTTTTTTCAATTATTTAATCATATGATTTTCAAATAATAGTAAAAAGGGGATCCTTTAAAAAAGTACTAAACTTTTTTAAAGATAATTTTCAATGATATTATGAAACCGGATTTTGTATATAAATGAGAGAATTTTCGATTTAATATATTACTAAATTTAAATGTAAACTAAACTGATATTAAATTAAGCATTAGTACTAAATTTATTGAAATATATTAAATTAGAATATAATCACTTAAATATTCAAATAAATTTTAAAATAAGTTATTTTTTAGCATTTTTTGAAAAATTTAAATAATTTTTTTTAAAATATCAATAAAATATTTAAATAATTAAATATTAAAATAATTTTTAAATAAATTAACAAATTAATAATGACGGAAAATTTTGCAGAAAAATTTTTGTATTCACTATTTATAGTAATGGCGATTCTCATTAAAGTGTACGGAATGAATGAAGAAAATGATAATGCCACAGACGCAATTGACTCTGATTTATTTAATAATAATACTAATTACGGCGTCTCAGAAGAGGATGAACCACAGATACTAGAAATTATAGTATATTTTCCTATTTCGTCACTATCGCAATATTTAATGTCGTATTTCAATCATGATTATAATGAAATGAAATGAACAAATATAAGGGACAAATACTATTAATGCTCATGTATGTTTAGTGAATTAAATACCGAAAAAAGTTTATTTGATATACATTTTTTGTACTCTATATATATATATATATATATAGTATTTAATATATATACATTTATTTAGTTTATGCTCAAATGATATTATCGGTTAATATTAATGAAACCGGATTTATATTTACATTTAATAAATGACAGTGTTAAACAAAATGATATGCCCAATGAATTTTTACATATTTTTTTTCTTTTTTTTGAGTTTATTATACTTCTTTTTTTAAAGAAAAATATGATAAAAATTGTATATATACTAAATTATAAATTATATATATTTTATATATTAGTATATACTAGTATACATTCTGATATATATTTTTTAATTCATAAAAAATGTATAATTTATGTTTTTAAAATAAATGTATTTATTATTTAAATGATATATATTATTTATATATATATAATTTGTTTTTTTATTTAATACTAATAAAATAAGTGCTTAATATAAGCTCCTTAATTTTAGCTAAAGTTTTAAATAATTTTATTATGGATAATAGATTTTATTAACTATGCCCTGTAAACTTTATTCTTTAGTAAATTTGCTATTACTATTGTCTAATATATTACTGTTCAATTATAAATCAATTTGAATTATAAATCACTATTTACATGTAATATTACAAATATTATTGTATAATTTTAAACATATTTTAATTTAAATTATGTTTTAAAATATTAAAGAATAAACTATAAAATGTTATATTAATATTAGAATATGATTTATATATATTTTATCATTTTATAAAATTTAATTAACAAAATATTGAATAATTCGTAATTTACCTTTAAAATTTCTTAGAAATTATGACGCAAATTGTGAATTTTACTTTAATTTTTTACTTATATTTTCAATTAATTTATTAACAAAATTACAGAACAAATAATATTGGACTAAAATAATAAATATATAGTTAATTGTTCTATTCTTTGAGATATCAAAAGATAAACTATTGATAGTTATTATAATATCTATACATTAATAGACATTAAAAATGCGATATATTAATAAATGCTTAAAAAATAAGTTAATGTAAAATTCATGTATAATATAATAAACAATATACACGTGTATCATAAGATTTAGGCTTTTCATATGACATTCACGTCACTATTTGTTCCTTTACGATTCAAACTCTTATTTTACTCTAAAAATTCCTTTGCATTTTTGTGTATATACTCATAAATCAGCAAAAAATGTATTCACATGTTCTATAAAATGCATTAAAATTCACTAATTTAACATATGCATACTAAAAAGTAATCGTTTAGTAATACTGTCTTTATATTGATAAAACTTATAATTTGTGCTTCGATTTAACTGTGAATTATTTGAATATGATATGATATGAGTTAAAAATTATTTAAATTATTCTATGATTATATTTTAATGTAATATTAATGTATAAAATTTTATAAGAAATTTAAAAAATTTTAAAAATTAATGGAATGTTTATTTAATTTTAATTGAATATAAACGAAAATTTATTTTTAATAATAAATCATCAGTTTACTTATTTAAGCTCATAACAGAACAGTTACAATTTATTAATTAAATATTCAAAAAATTAATGAATAATCAATTAATACAAATATAACATAAATATATACTGTATATATATGTATATTATTTATAAATACAATAATAGCATAGACAAACTTTTTATTGTTATATTAAAAGATGAGATTATTATAACTTAAATATTGCATTTTTTGTTACCATTATTGAAACACAATTGTACCACAATTTTAAGAATGTAATTATTATGTAATTGAAAATCACAGTCATGGTATAAATGATGCATAAAGCGATGTAATAATATATAATATTATTATGTTTAATGTTATTTTTAATGTTATGTTTTTTTAATAATAATAAAAATAAAATAATAATAATAAAATAAAATAATGATAAAATTGATACTAATAATTTTTAGGAATGAATACTATTCTCAGTTTTCGATGATTTATTATTATTCCATTGATTATGATGATGATGCGATTGATATGAATGCGTATTTACCGCTGATTCATGAGACCCAAAGTTTGTTCCGCTCATTAATGACCGCGATTCATTTCCCGATAAATGTGATCCGTGATTATTATGCTCATCTTTTGATTCTGATTTCGATGATGATATATCTATGAACAGAAATTCATTCATTCCTTAAACTTAATATTCACTTAATATTTACTATCATCGTAAACACATGACATGTTTAATTATCTAATAAAAGTGTCACATGTCACTACACTTTATTTAATTAATACTATAGTATCGCTTAAATTAAATTTAACGAAAATATTTTTCTAAAATTATTAGATTTTATTACAATCATGCACAGATTTAAAAGAAAAATATTACATGTGAATTAAGCAATGCATAACATTAGAGTGTATATCTTATGCATAATGTACAAATTGGTTGGTTCTTATGCAATCACTTTCTTATAAACGTGTGCATAGGTGTAGAAAGTAAAGCATACTCATTTTTGGAGATTCTGAATCAGCGGAATGTTTCGACATCATAGAGTTTAATGAATTAACAGATGAGTTTTGTTTGGGCTTTCGTTTTCGCGTCTGAATTCCCTCTTTACGCATCGCCAATGGACGATTCACCTAAACACACACACATTTATACTTTCATTATACTTTCATACTTTCATTATATCTTAATTTTCATTTTATTAACATTTTATTCGCTAATTATTGATAAATATATTATCATAAATTCTTAAAATTATTAAAATAAATATATATCATATAAATAAATACATATTAAGTTTTATAATCTAAATATTGGTAAATACTCAAACAGAGCACCAAAAATACTGTAAAAGACAATATTTGATTTTTCATAGGATCAAATATTTTAGTAAAATTTTCATTTTAATATTTAAGTATTTTATAATTTAATAATAAATAACATTAATGATAAGAATATATTACATCACATCACAATAGTCACAAGAAATTTTTGTAATTGAATTAATGGACACTCCCCTTAAAAGCACATGAATGTCATAGAGTTGTGCGCCGCAAAAGCTTCAATTTTTGGATGTCCGAATTGACCGGATATGGTCATTATATTGGCACTTAAGAAGAGTATCCTTTTTTAAAACAAACGGTACGGTCACAAATTATGCTGTATATTAATACATTATAATGCTATTTATATTTATTCGTAATTTTTGATCATACTGTTTGCTTAAAAAATTCATTACTTAATTCAATAACAAGGATTTGTTATGACCTTTGTGACATACTGTATATACCGTATATACTATATTTATAGTTAATACATTATTGAATAATTTTTCAATAAAAATTAGATAATAATTTTCTGCTAAAAAAGCCTAAAAATTACATTAATAAAATTTTAATAAAAATCTGATTTTCCCTTTTTATTAACTTCAAATGAATATATTAATGAATAATTTAAAATATATTTAATATCTCATAATTATACATTTTTAAGTAAATGATAATTTCCGATATATAAAAATATGAAAATATAAAAACGTAAATTTTTAAATTTTAAATTTTTGTTTAAAAATTCGGTCATATTAAAATTTGAGAATAAATAAAAATATGCGGTCATTTACGGTCAAATTAAGTTTTAAAACAAAAATTGTATTTCTTTGTATGTCTAATAAATAATAAAATCTATAATATAACTTAATAATTTATATGAAAGTATAAATAGTGAATTTCAAGTAAAATATGTAATATGCTTAGATACTAGTGAATAGGTCTTACATTATGCAATTTATAGTAAAGCCCACATGCGTTACAGACAGGTTCTCCTTCGTTGTTTCGCCTGAAATATTTATATATAAATATATATATTTAATATCATATAATTTTTGTCATAATATATTTATATTATTTTTATTATATATATACTTTTTTCAATGCTTAAATTTTAATAAAAAAAAATATTTAGAAAATATTTGAGGTTAAATAAACCCCAAAGAAATATTTGTTTATTAATTTCATTTATATTTTATTATAAAAAAATAATAAATTATCGATTAAAATCTTAAAATTATTTACATTGATTTAAGTAATTTAAATCAATCAATAACCTAAAATAAGCATATCTAAATTGAACAGTATTAGTAAAACTAAGCTATTACTATGGCTAAAGCTATTACTATAACTATTACTACCTCCAAAGAGTGGTCGTTGTGGTACCACAGTTTGAACAGCACAGTCCCAATCGACGTGATGCGGCCTGTAATTGGATAACATTAATCATATGTGAATGACTTTAATATAAAAATTACTCATATTACGAAAGTAAATTATTAAAAAATAAAAACATTTATAAAAAGTATAAATATATATATATATATATATACATTTCTATATTATTTATTCATTTATTTAAACATGAATATTATACATATTAAATAAAATTAAAAAATGGAAATGGAAAGTATACACAGAACCCGTTTATGATAATTATCAAATGATAATACGATGGCATTTTTCAAATGACATACACACTCATGTCTCATATCAGAGTGATGAACTTACCTATGGTATTATCACAATGATTAGATTCATGTAAAAAATTATGCGCTTTAATTTTGCACTAAAAATGATAGTAAACATAGTGATGTATGATTTATTTGAAATTCTCTAATATTTTAATATATATATATACATATATACATTAATATTATACTGATAAAATGTAAAATTTTAATAAAAAGAAGAGAATACCGCACACTAAAATTGTGTATTTTTAGTGCATTTTAAAAGTATACATATGCGCGTATTTTTTATAGCATTTAATATGCGGAATTATATAATTGAATGATGGATAATAATGCAATAATAAAAACTATTAATTACTTTTATGTTAAACTTTTTTTACTTTTCTTTTCTAATGTATGAATTTTATGATCAAATAATTTGCATAATATATTTTTATAGTGAATAGTTTAACAGATGCTTGAATATTCGTATGTTTATAATGTAAAGTATATAATACATGTATATACTATTATATATACAGTATATATCATATATATAATTTTATGTGTAAAGTATTTACCAATCGCCTCTGAGGTTTAATGAGGGGTCTCCGTGCACCGTTCATTTTATGGTAGAGTCCGCATGCATTGCATAAGTAGTGACCAGTGCCATCGCGGCGCCACAATGGGGTGGAGATAGCCCCTTTGGGAAATTCATAGTCAGCTTTATTAGTTATAATATTATGCTGATATAATATAATTTACATAATAATTATTGTCGAATGAGTATAGGCATAACTTACCACAATTGACACATTCCCTGCCTTCGCTGAAATGAGCAGCATAAGCGGGTGGAGCGACCGCACCCCCGTGACTTGGGCCCACCCCTCCCGGAGTATTATCTGAAACGATCGCGTGATATCACACCATTAATTAGAATCGCGTGCGAAACCTTTGACAGTCTTTTCTCACATCACCATGGTGACTGTCATTGATGCATACATTGCTATTATACCTGATCTTCGAAAAGCGGCCTGACTAGCAGCCAGTCCCGCCTGAAACCCCGCCGTAGCCGGGTCCAAACGACCCAAACCCGCACCACTCGGGTCCAACCGTCCCGCCCATGCACACGCCGCCGCTGCCGCCGCCGCAGCTTCATACGAATACGGATGAAGACCATTGATGGCCGCAGCGTTACGAAAGTACGTTGAATCGGGACCCCCTCTGGAACATGACTGAGGCACATTCGTGGGACTCGACGATGCTGCGATCGAACATGACGCACTCGGCACAGGACCAGTCACGGGAGACTGTCATTTATCAAACATTTTTTCATATTTAAATATTTAAAATATTTTATAAAAATACATAAAAATATAGAATAATATTTAATATTAAACCTGAAATGGGAAACGCGAAGAAAATGGTGATGGATTATGATTCGATGTAAACGCGTGATTCGATTCTGCGGATGGTCCCTGAACATTGGATGATGATGAATTCCATGACGGCGATGATCGGATGCTCTGTTCATGTTCCGCGGTGTATTGAGGATGCGGTCTGTACACAGCCTGAAGATAGGCCGCATCCTGAGCATTCGCTGCTCCCGAATACGGCCCTCCGGACATTAGGTTCTGAAACATCACTGTTTTTTAAAGAAATAAATATTCATTAATTTTTATTCATTAAATTAATTATTATCATTATTATATTTTACTTTTGATTTGTTATTATTATACTTTTGATTAAAGAAACAATGTTTAAACATGAAAATTATCATCATATCGTTATATTGTAATTAATAAAAAGATAAATATAATTAAATATTAAATATTATCTTTATATTCCATTATTATTATTGTTATTATTATTAATAATACAAAATAATAAAAGTAAATAAAAGAGACATGAGTTTTAAGATTAAATATTTTTATTTTTATAAAATAAAAAACTGAATAATTTTTTAATTTATAAAATCATAGCATTAATATATAATATATAAATATAAAAATTTTTATGCTTTAAATGTTTATTCATCTGACAAATTCTTAAACCGGAAAATGCACACTAAAATATTCACTGATTTAATAGTGAATAATTTTATTTAGTGCATGACTTAGTGAACATAGAGAATATGCAGTGAATATACCATTGAAATATACTATTGAAATGTACTATTGAATAGCACACATCAGATACACCCTAAAATAAGTTGAGATGAGTAATAAATTTAATGAATTATTTTTATATACATTTTTTATACACACATATACTATTAGTATATCGTCATTTTGTCATTTTATCATTAATTTTTACGCTTTAAAATCGCAATTTATTTACACTCAAAAATAATATAAATCATTATTTTGCGAATAAAAGAATAAAATGAATGATTTTTCAATATTTTTATTAATGAATTAAATAACTTTTTTCGAAATAATTTCCATGTAATTCCATAGACACTTAAAAATTAACGATAATCGCATTAAACAAATCATACGAAATACGAAATTAAAATCATTAATTTTTTTATTAAATATTAACGTCATATACTATATTATAGTGAATATCATAAATTTTATTAAATATTAAGTCATTAACTTCATTATTTTAAATTAAAATTTATATTAAAAATGCACATTTTTAAAACATTTTAAAATAAAATAAAAAAATAATAATTTTCTCACCGTTTTCTATTAAAATTTACTTAAAATTAATCATAATAATAATCTATATACAAATATATTTCTAAAGTTTTAAATATTTAATAATTAATTATAAATTTTGGCATATTAACATTATGATATAAACATAATCACATAATAATTAT
>JAQIXB010001010.1:0-12572 GCA_034697405.1 Mesoplophora pulchra | reverse complement strand
AAAAAAATGAATTTTAAAATTAATTCTTTGATATAATCTGTTATTTTATCATTAAAAAAGTAATATTTTATATAAATATCGTTATATATTAATATTTAATATAATTAATTACCATTATTATTATTACCAAAAAATAAATTAAATATATATATATATATATATATATATATTTATATATAATTGATAATATTTTTAATTACTATATATAATATATACCCTTTTACTCAGTTTTTTAAATCAGGTCTTATAGCATAGGGTAAGCATAGGTTCTTATACCCTAAGGTGTAAAAGTTTTTATAAAAAAATTGTCTGAAATTTAATTATTTTTATTATTTATATTTTATATTTATTAATTACTAATTTATTTTATTAATTATTAGATTTATTTAAATTTATGTGTAAATGTATGAAACATGATTTTTTAGGGGTTTTATAACACGTGAGGTGTTTATTTTATCACTAAAATATTGTATGTAAAAATCGCAGTCATACGGTAATTAAATAAAAAAATTATTTAAATTATGTGTGAAATGAGTTTACTTTTAATTAAAATATTCATTATAATAATTGCTTTTTGCACTTTTTTAAAATTATTTATGATACAAAATTATATAATTTTTATAAAATTTGATAATTATATAATTTAAAACTTAAAAATATAAATGTAATCTAAAAATAGAATTAAAATATGATTAAATATTATAAATTATTTTAAATTAAAGTTAATTATTACTAATAATAAATGCATGAAATGTTTTTTGTCCGTTTACAATGAAAAAACTTTAATTTATTAAAAGTCAAAAACCATTTTAACATTAACATAGCTATTTATATACCGATGTATGCCAAAGGACCTCATCCATATATGCCTAATTTTTTTTATATAATTAAACAGTCCTTAGAATACATTACAAATTATTACAAATATTTGTAATGTTTCATTTTCAGATGACCGGAAATGGTCAAAAATGAGCGTTTTCAAAAATTATTACAAACATAGTGTATATATAGTGATAATTGTATGATATCATTATATTCGTATTGATAAGTAAAGTTCAAATATATTATATTAATTTTATATTTTTATATATTAATTTTAATATTTTACACATTAAAAAATTAAATAATTTTTATTATAACATGTTTATGGTCGAAATATCAAAATGGTTTAGTATATTATATACAAAGACCACATATTGTTAAATATGTGTGTTTAAAAATATGTTTTATAAAAACTGTAATTTTAATAATAAATATTTATAAATAAATATATAAATGTCAACATATTAATATCGGTAACATTTATATACAAAGACCTGAATATACGTTAATCCTTTGGTTAATCTTCAGATAATGGTAATTAATCGAAATTATCGAAATTTAGATTTTAACGGTCATAATGTGCATACATAACTATGAATTCCGATAATGGATTAATTACGATTATCTGAAGATTAAGCAAAGGATTAACGTATATTCAGGTCTTTGTATAAAAATGTTACCGATATTAATATGTTAACATTTTTATATATTTACTTATAAATAATTATTATAAATAAAAATTACAGTTTTTATAAAACATTTATAAATGATAATTTTTCAGTGATATCATTTCAATATTTTAATATAATTTTGATATTTTGATATTTTAGAAAATATTATTGAATAATGATTTAAATACATCATCATCATCATTATTATTATCACATTCAAATGCATCACATGTTTTTGACGTACGAAAAAATGGCACAAAAAACACATTAAAAGATGATGATAATTCACTTTTACCATCATCAGTATCATTATCATTAAAATCAGCATCACCATCATCATCGTTCTTATCATGGGCAAAATTGAGACATAAAAAGAAAACACTTAATTATCGCGGCGCATGGAAAAGGAATGCTAAAATTTTAAATAAAAAAAGTGATGAATGCAAAAATGGACAAAGAAATGGACACAGTCATTTATACAATAATTATAATCGAAAACGATCATTATTTAAGAAAAAAATGCAAAAAAATTATGATGATTCTTTAATTAACAGATTTAAATCACAAAAATTTAATAATATTTTTAAATCCCATGATTTAAAAACAGCGTCATCATTGAGGACATTACCATTAAATAAAAGATTTGAAAAATCAAAAGAAATTCCGTTAAAAATTTATGTCATTTTTTCACTTTTACCATCATCAGCATCATCATCATTAAGAGATCTTTTAGTATCAGCATCTTCAGCATCATATGATGAAACGATTAAAGATAAGTTTGAAGATGTACAAATGTCAAACCTAAAGTCAAATGCAACAATACACAATGAGCATATTTCAACAGAAAAAATACATGACGATGATTATCACGATTCTGATGACGATAATGGTAATGACAGTAATGGTGACGATGATAATGATAATGATTATGATCATTATATTTTTCATGATTTTAATTCTAATGATGGTAATGATAATGATAAACTTTTTAACATCACAATTACGACATCATCAGCATCATCATCAACACCATCATCATCATCATTATCATCATCATCATCATCTATTGAAACGCATCATCCGATAAAACGAAAATGGACATTTATGTGCGGCAAAAATTTGGGATTTTTTCCGGATGTGGACAATGACTGTCGTGCATATTATCATTGTACCGGAAGAGGACGACAGAGGTTTGAATGTCCGCCCGGAACTAAGTTCAATGTCTATTCCCGAGTTTGTGATTGGACCGAAAACGTCGAATGTGAAGACACTCGACACTGGGAATTATCAGGAAATTCTGAAAATTCTGAAAATTTGGGAAATTCAAGGAATTCGGGAAATTCCTATATAATGACATTGCTAAATGATCATAATAAAAATGATTATTCAAATGAATCATTCACAATATAAATAAAGTATCAGCAGAAAATACAGACGCAGATTATGACAAAAGTATCGATTCATTAACGTAATAATATATTATTACGTTAAAATAATATAATATTTTATAATTTTAATAAAATAATATTATTAAAATTATAGTTTCTGTGCTGTGATTGGATAAAAGTGTGTTTATATAAATACGATTATTAAAATTATATCTAATTACATATTTTCAAAGGTCATGCATATTTTTGTATCTGAAATTCCTGAAACTCCATTATGACCTTATATCATGAGTAAAGACCTAAATTGTACCCAAAATTTTTTAAGTAAAGAAATTTGGAGTAAAGAAATTTATTAAGCAAAATGAATTAAAAAAGCAAAGGATCATGCCCAAAACATCCTAATCTTACACCCGAATATTTCCGATGTCATTATATAAAATACAGTGTGCTAAGTTCAAATATGTTATCCATTTTGACATAGGTCATGACGTTCACATTGACCTTTTTGTGACCGTTTAAAAATTATTTCGTTAATATGGTCAATACGGATATCAAAATACTCAGAATAATTAGCCAATAAATATGCAATTTATTTTTAAATTTATTTTTAAATATTAGGATCACAAAAATTGCAATTTGCAGATTTGTATTTTTTTGAAATATTTTGTGAACGGCATGACCTCTGTTAAAATAAATGCCAAAATTACCATTGGATAATCATTCTGAGCATTTTGATACCATATTAACAAAATAATTATTAAAAATCAATTATTATCAAAGGTCACCAAAAGGCCAATATCTCGTAAACGCCATGACCAATGTCCAAACGGCTGACATATTGGAATTCAGCACATTGTTTTTTTTATAAAATAGCATATTGATGGTGTAAGATTATCCCGCAGTACCATTATTTGGGGTCAAAAGTTATATTTTTTATAGATATGGACACTTTTTATAAAAAAATAATTTCTTTGATATTTTTTAAGAAAAATGTTTTTTACGACGATTTCAGGTCTCTGATCATGAGTAATAAACTCTTAATTTGAAATATAAAATAATATTAAATGATCTCTATTATTATCATGAATAATCACACATTTTCACGTATTTCATTATAATGTAATGTTAATATTATGTCTTTATTTTTCTTAACGCATATTTATGCATTTAAATTTTCATTTTAAAATTAATTTTATTTAATTCAATAATTAATTAAACATTAATTATTAATATGATGGCAGTTAATAGATAATCATTAAAAAATAACAATTAAAATATATAAACCGTAAAACTTCTAATAAACGGTGTTTATTATTTTAAAGGGTTAAAAATCACAACGAATATTAAGGGCGGCGTTTATTAGAGGAAAGGACTATTATATCGGTATTTTAACTGAATTATTTTACTAAATTTTTTTTAAAAAAAATTATATTATGCGCTTATATCATGAGTATAAAATAAATACTTTATGTTTCAACATTTTAACTCCACATTTACATGAATGCAATTATAATATAATAGTATATTCATTATGTAAAATCATTAATAAAATGAAAGTAAAAAATCAGTATAAAAATAAATTTTGTTTTTAAAAGTTTAATACTTATTAATTATTTACTTTAATTATAAGTAAATAATTGTGATAATTTTTAGTACGTGTAAATCAGGAGGGGATAAATGTAATTAAACCCATGGGCATAAGTGCTGTGCTTTGATAATTTCATGTAAATTATTTAGAGTGAATTAAAATACATGTTTACCCATATTATAAGAGAAATTAAAAAAAATTGCCTTAACTTTGGTGTTTAGTGTAAACATTAAATTTGCAAAATATACTCAATAATAAACTTTAAAATTGTGAGCGGTATATTTTAGGATATAAAATCGTACATTCCTTTAAATAAAGTAAAAAAATTAATTTAAAGTAATTAATTATATAAAATATGTAAACATGAAAAATTTAGGGTCAGTTTATAAAAGGCATGAGTGCTTATCCTTACATAGGGTCCTAAATTTGGACGTTTATGGCGTTTATTGGAAGTTTTATGGCATATCCAAATACACACGGTATTCGATTTTATGAACACTTAACAATGAATACAATAAAAATTTCGATTTTAATAACGATTTTTTAATCTAAATTCATATGAATAAATTTCTATGTTAATACATAGAAATTATAAATTTTCATATATTAAAATCGAAAGTATAATAATAAAAATTAAAGTATATATATACACATATATATACATGTAATATATGTATATGTATATAGTCACATTCATAAACTAGAAATGGTGTCAGTAATAAAAGTTAATCCATAACGTAACTTAACCCCATTGAGCATAATGAATTGGTCCATAATTAGTCCATACTTTTGGCCGTTGGGGATTATTGACCATCGGTGAATGACGTGACAGTGTTGGATTTCTTCGTAATGTCGATGCGGCTGAAGACCATTGACCATTATTGACTATGGCTAATGATGGTGATGATAATACTGACGGTGATGATATCATTCTTTTTTGAGGTTTTCGGTCATAAGCATAGGAATTGTATACTTTTGATGCATCCCATGGACCATCATCTTCTCTTATATCAAATGCATTGACATTACCATTGTTATAACCATTGTTAGATCTTAATGCTGATGATGATGATGGCACTGATGCTATTATTATTCTTTGATTATTACCATTATTACCATTATTACCATTTCTATTGCCATTATTATCGATTTTATTTCTGTCATTATTTCTTTGACTGTTATATGTTTGTGGTGAACTTTGACACGGCGGTTGTGCCGATTGTGGCCATTGACATACGCTTAAATGTTCATCGAAATGTAATCCATCGGCACATTTAAATTCATAAACGGTCATTATCGGGTTTCGTACGCAGCGATAGAATTTATTACAATCATTGGGATCGCGATAAAAACCTTCATTTGGACATGTGAAAGATCCTGATAATGATCGTAATCGTGATGTCACACCTCTGCTTTCACTTCCGCTATAATCACCATTATTATTGACATTATTTCTTAAATTCGGTGATTGTACTTTAGAATCAGTATTTTCCGGTGCTTTATAATTATGCTCTGATTTTTTATTTGTCACTGATGATGATGGTGGCGGCGGTTTAAATACGGGACGTGATCGTGACTGTGGTCTCTGAGTTTTGGGCGCAGATTTCGCCACAGTCTGTGGTCTCTGAATTTTGGGCGCAGATTTCGCCACAGTCTGTGGTCTCTGAATTTTGGGTGCAGATTTCGCCACAGTCTGTGGCCTGTTATTTGATGCTAATGCTATCCTTTCTCTTTCATCTGATGATTGTTTAATTATCGGCCTCTGATTATTATTACCATTCTTTTGTGATGATTTATTTATTCTCTCATTATTTGGTCTTTGATTAACACTTTTTCTATCGTCTCTTTTTGCGGGTTTTGGTGCACTTCGACTTTGTTTTGCCGATGGTCTATTTCTTTGTGATGATGCCAATGATGGCCTATTCTTTGGTCCATTATGCGATGGTGATCTTTTATTTGCCGCTGAATTTACAGGTAATTTTTGTATCACGGGTCTTTTAGCATTTTTATCGGCTGAAGGCTCTTCTGATGGTAAATTTATCGATGATTTATTTTCTTTTAAATTATCATTATTATTCTTAACTATGGTCTCTCTTTTGTCTGATGCCGCAAATTCCGATCCATGTCCCGATGAACTTTGACACGGCGGTTGTGCACTCTGAGGCCAGTTACAGACGGAGAATCTTTCATCAAAAACGAGACTATCGCTGCACCAAAAGTCATATCGGATCATAATGGGATTACGGACGCATCTAAAAAATGCGGAACAATTTTCGGGATCTCTGAAGAAACCTTCGGATTTACATACATATGAGGATTTTGACTTTGATAATGGTGACGGATCATTATCTTCTTTTACACGATTTCTTAACAATGGTTTCAGTTTTGATTTTACCTTTTCACTTTCATCATATTGTTGCGGATGATCATCATGAGATTCGTCTTTAGTTTGTTGTTCATTGTTAATCGGACTCTGTTCATACTGTTGTGTTATCGGTGTGCTTTGAAATTTCGGTTTTTTTGATGATCCTTTAGAATCATCATATGATGGTATATCATCATCCTCATTCTGTTCATGAATTTGTCTCTGTTCATCACGTGAATCGGGTTTTTGGACATTTTCATTATCTTTTTGCTCAATAATTGGCTTTTGTGACGGACGATCATTAATCTTTTCATCATACTGTTGTTGAATAAAATGCTGATTATTACCATTATCATTATGACCATTACTATCATCTTCATATTGTTGTTGGACTATCAATGGTTTCGTTGTGTATTTCGATGGTGATTCCCATGTTTTTGATGGTATTGTCGATGATAACGGTAAAGCATCATCATTATCTACTTTTTGTTGTTCATTAACAGATGGTGATTTACGATTATTATCATTATCATCGTCATATTCTTCATTCTGTTGTATGATGGCTTTTTTGGGCGTCGTTTTTATACTCTCTTTACCATTGCCATTATCGTACTGTTGATCTTCAGAATCGTATTGTTGTTGCACATGATCTATTAATAAATCAAAAAATTAAAATTTTAATTTATAAAATGTAATAAATTTTAAATAAATATATTCTCATAATTAATGTTTATAAATCGGATTCACACCTTTTGTTTGTACATCATAATCTTCGGGTTCTTTTTCTTGAGATGGTAATGGTGTCGATGATGATGGCCGCGGATTGAATTTTGATTTTTGTTCATTATCCTTTTCTGTCTGATCTTTGCCTTTTATACCGATATCCGTTTCTTCATCAGATTGACCATCGTGTGATTGACCATTATCGAATTCCTGTTTTGGTACTGACGTCGTCGATGATGGTCGCGGATTGAATTTTCGAGATTTTCTATTATCACTGTTATTACCACCTTTTGGTGGTGATTTAATGCCATCATCATCAGGTTCTTGTTCCTGATTTGGCGCAGACGATGATGATGATGGTTTCGGATTAAATGCGGGTCTTTTTCTATCATCTTTTGATCGATCATTATTTCCTTTTATTCCTCCTTTAGTGGCATCGGGTTTTTGTGATTCCTGTGACTGTGTATGTTCATTATTCTCATGTTCTTGAGATGGCTGTGGTGTCGTCGAAGATTTTGGTCTCCGATTGACTTTCGGTTCTTTTTTTGAATCATTTCTTTTAGTGCCGCCTTTGGTCCCATTATCAGTTTCTTCATCTGATTCTTGTTCCTGTTTTGGTGTTGATGATGATGGCCGCGGATTAATTTTCGGACTCTTTTTATTGTCATTTCCTTTTGTCGCTCCTTTGACATCGCCATTTCCATTATCATCATATTCCTGTTCTTTCGGCGATTGAACATCATCATATTCCTGTTCCTGTGATGGTGATGGTGAAGTCGATGATGGCCGCGGATTGAATTTCGGTCCTTTTCTATCGTCTTTATTCTGTTCATTTCTTTGTTTTGTTTCACCTTTGATACCATTATCTTCTTTTTGTTGTTGTATTTTACCACTATCCTCAGGTTCTTTTTTTGGTGCTGATGTGGTTGATGATGGTCGCGGATTAAATGCCGGTCTTTTTCTTGAATTATTCTTTGCTTTTGTCTTTGAATTGTCTTTTGATGGTTCTTCAGATTGTGATTCTTCTGTCGGTTTAACAGTAAATCGTGCCGCATCTTTGCCTTTAGATGTTTTTGTATTACCATTGTCTTTAGTTCTTAATCGTTCTTTTGTGGTATGACATGGCGTAGTCTTTGATTTCGGTACACATTTTCCTGATTTTTCATCTAAAACCATACCATTTTTACATTGATATTTAAATGCTTTGAATTTTGAATCATCATCGGGATCACTGTCATCATCGTCTTCAGATTTGGATGTGCATCGATAAAACTTCGAACAATCGTAAGGATCGCGAAATGATCCTTCACCTTTGCATATAAACGCGGGTCCTAAGGGCGAATAATTACCATCATCATTATCTTCGGATAATTCTTCCTTTTGCTGTACGATCGGTTCTGATGATGTATTTGAAGGCGCTGATGTTTCAATTGTCACATGATCTTCAGTCGTTAATGTTGATTCTGTGGTCGATTGTGTCACATCTGTCACCGTCGTTCCATCAGTGGTCTCTTCAGTCGTGGTCATTGTCGTATTATCGTCCATGGCTGTGGTCATTGTATCCTCTGTCATTGTTTCTGTCATTGTTGTATCTGTTAATTCTGTAGTGACCATCGTGGTCATTGTTGTATCATTTGATTCCATCGTTGTCATTGTGGAAGTTAATTCTGTCTCAGCCATTGTTGTTTCAGTCATGTTAAGAGTTCGATCCTCTAAAGGCATTGTTGAGGTTTCTGTTGTGGACATTGTCTCATTTTCTGTCATCATTGTTCCCTCTGTTGTAGTATCGGTCATTGTACTGTCCATTGTTGTTGAGTCCATTGGTGTCGTGTCCATTGATGATGTTTCCGTTTCGTTCATCATTTCTGTCGTTGATTCAGTCGTAGGCATTGTATTATTGAGATCATCTGTCGTTTCCATAGTTAATGTATCATTTTCGGTGACCATTGTTGTTGTTTCCATTGTCGTACTTTCAGTTGTGGTCATAGCTTCTTTTTGGTCTGATTTTTTCAGAGACAATCCTTTTACAGGTGCTAAATGTTCAGTTTCATCTTTTTGTTGTTCGATCGGAGGTGATTCTATCTTTTGCTGTACTATCGGCAGTTCTGACGATGGTGTGGTTTTTCGTGACGATTGTCCTTTAGTCTTAGATAATGGTGCTTTTCTTTTCGGTGTCGTTTTAGATTTGGATGCGGGCGTCGGTTTTGGTTTAGGCGATGATGATGGTTCTTCTTTTTCTTCGATCTTTTGCTGTACGATCGGAGGTGATGCTTTTTGAGGCGATGCTTTTTTAGCTTTGGATTTGGGTGTTGATGATGATGGTGCTTTTCTTTTCGGTGTCGTTTTGGATTTAGGTGCGGGCGTCGCTTTTCGTTTAGGCGATGGTGATGGTGATGGTGATGCTGATGGTTCTTCATCTTCTTCTTCATGTGTTTTATGAGCATTTCTCTCATGATCTTTGACACGATCCTCATGTCCATGGTCACGTTCCTGTTGTTTATGGGCCTCCTCTTGTTTCAGATGATCATTTTCTTGATTTTTGTGGTCATGCTCTTGATCCATGTGTATCCTTTCCAATTCTTCTAATGTATAGACATCGGCCCATTCATCGATCGTGGTCATTGTCATTGTCGTGGGTTTTGCCGTTCTTCGTGCAGACGGTGGTAATGGCACTTTTGAAGACGCTGTTGCCTCTGATGATGATGGTGATGTCGGTTTTGGTGATGTCGGTTTTGATGATGATCTCATCATTCGCGACATTACATCTTTGTCCTGAGATGGTCTTTGTTTTGTTTTAGTTCCTGATGGCGATGGTCGTTTATATGTCGGTCTTTGAGTCGATCGTGTCTTTGTCCCCCTCTGACGGGTCTTAGGTCTTTGAGTTGATTTTTGAGCTGATGATGGTCTTTTAGATGATGCCGGTGATAATGGCCTTTGTCCTTTGATATCTTCAGAATCACCATCATCTTTTGTCTGTGATAATGGTTTCTGTTCCCATGTTCTTTCAGACTCTGGTCTTTGAGAATCTGATGACGGTTCATATTTATCTGATCTGTTATCTGTTATCGGTCTTTTGTCTTTTTTCGGTAAATTATCACCATTCTCTTTGATATTATCATTATTATCGGTTTTCTGTGAAAACATAGGATTCGATGGTCTATCATCTGAAGATGGTGATGGATAATAGACTCTAATTTCGGGCTCAAAACCATAGTCCGGCTCTTCATTTCCCGGTTTTACTTCAATTGTCCTGTGATGGAATTGTTTCTGATTCGGTCTTTGTCTTCGCGATGATGGTGTTAATTGTCCATTATCATCTCTATTTTGTGATGATGGTCTTTGAATCGGTTGATTTTGATCGTGTGGTATTTGTTCGTTAACACCCGTCTCTTGATTTTGATTGTAATTTTGACTGTGATCGGGATTCTGATAATCGCCTTCGCCTTTAAACACACTTTCGTATTGAGACACCGATGGTGGTCTTTGCCTCTTCGATGATGGCGTTCGGACATTTGTTTTTTGCGGTGAATTATCTGTACTTTCGCCGTATCGACCGTTATTATATTGTCCATTATCGTTACGGTCATCTCCGCCATTATCTAATGATGATGGTGCTGAAGAATCACACGGCGGTGCTGCGTATGGCCAATTGCATGTGTCAAAACGTGGGTCCCAAATGAGTCCCGACGGACACGAAAATCGGTAAATTCTAAATCCGGGAATACCCTCGTGTTTTACGCACCGATAAAAGCGTCCGCAATCATTAGGATCACGAAAGAAACCCTCAGATTTACAGAGATTATTATCTGTTCATTTTAAAGAATTTTTAAATTTTCAAAATTTATAATTTCAAAATTTTATTTATTAATTTTCGCATTAATAAATTCGCAAATTATGGACGTGTATTAAATAATACATGATATTTAAACATTACCGGAATATGAAATGTAAGCATTTTCTAATTGAAGCCCATGGCTTATGAGCATTGGGCTTATATTATGCTGAGATATTATTACATTAATAAATAATTCAAAAATCATTAAATGGAAAATAAAAATTAAAAATATAATTTCAAAGTTTTAAAATGATATCTCTTTATAGTTTTAGAAATAATAAATGATAAAATTAAATATTTTCAATTCTCTAATAACCAAACTATTAATTTGAGATATTTGTGCACATGAAACTTTTTGTTTCTTTTATGAGTCATTCATACACAATTCCCAAAAAATGTAAAATTTATGACCGTTTAAAAGGAATGGATAATTCCTTTGCAAATGACATACCATTCTGTGCATTAATCGCCACTATTAATACACATGCCAATAGTGTAATGATATTGTAAATCATCGCACGTGTTTATGCTATAAATTTCAAAAAAATTAATAAAAATTATAAAAATTAAATAAATAAAAATTAAAATGTATTATATTTTTTGAAAATTAAACAATAAAATTAATGCATCATTTGAATTACTAAATATTGGTCTTTAAAAGATTTAAATTAATTTAATATTAAAAAAAATATCGAATTTTAAATTAAAATGTTAATGGTTAATATTTTGAGGGTTTACATATTTTACTGATAATCATTTTGCTGACAGATTATTTTGTCGGCACCACAAATGATCATGTCGGCAAAATGATTATCGGCGAAATGAAAGACTCCGTTTTGGATATTTATGCTAAAGTCTATGTGTATATTTAATAGAAATATCAAAAATTTACATTTTATTATGTTTTGATATTTCTATTAAATATGCTCATAGTTCGCATTTTATTATGTCATATAATTTTTATATTATATTCATTTTAAAAAATAATAAAAATTAGAATTATATATATTTTAAAAAACTAAAAAAGTGTAATGCATTCATAAAAATCATTAAAACGATAACTTTTATATTATATAATGTTTAAAATTTAATCACATTTTACATAAATTGTAATTTTCGATTTATTTTTTTTATAAATTTATAAAAAGACTTTTATTTCCTTTATTAGCAAATTATATAA
>JAQIXB010001009.1:0-12572 GCA_034697405.1 Mesoplophora pulchra | reverse complement strand
TTCCCTTCCTTTGTGTTTTCCCCTCAGCAATTCCCAAATTTCAGTTCCCATTAGGGAATGTTAGTAGAACCCTGCTTTAATGATATGTGTATTGTAGAGGTTTTATTGTATTTTTAAAATTACCATTTTACCTCACATTTTAGTATTGTCATTTATAACATATTTTGAAATAAAAGTTAAGAAAAGTAAACTTTGAATGAAATCACGACATAAGAGCATGTTTTAAAAGTTAAATATTTTACAATAATAATATTTTTTTAATTTTTTATATTTATAATATTTATATATTTATAATTTTAGTATATATATGTGTGATTTATACTTAAAATGGCTTAAGTCAAACGGGGGTCTGCAAAACATTGGGAAAACGAATGACATTAAAGCTCAATTAATATACGATTTAATTGATAATTCCAAAGGATTTTACCATAATCCGATTGACCGTAAATACCGGAGCCGCATGAATATCCCGTTCCGCGTCGGATCGGAAATCGGTAATGACGTTTTAGAAAAGAAATTCATTGAAAACGCGAAAAACGCCGGTATCATCGGTATAAAGGGACATCGTTCTGTCGGAGGAATCAGAGCGTCCCTTTACGATGCTGTCACCATTGAAGAGGTACAATTTGTTAAGGATTTTATGCTCAAATTTATGAACGAAAATAATAAATAAAAAAAATTAAAAAAATGATAAAATACGCATTTACGCATTGGATTTTTATGAATATTTTTGAATGAACTCATATCATGAGAAAAGTATCTTTTTCGGTCTTATATCAAACCTCAAAAGTGCATAATAACTCGAGATATGTGTATTCGTGTTATTCGTGCCAAATTCATTGAGAACATGAGTCTTATAACTCGAGTTTATGTATTATTAAAAGTATTTTTTCATGTTATAAGTTCGGCATAAAAATAAATGTGTATTTTAATATTAAAATTTTATTATAATTTTTTTTCGAAAATTTTTTTATAATTCATTCATAATTAAATAAAATACATTTATATTTTTTATATTAAATTTTTTTTTATTAAAATTATTAATAAATGAATCATTTATATTTATAACTGTTATATAATCATTTATTATATATCTGAAGAATATCGAAACACAATTCTATTGCTTTTTAAAGACGTTTCCTTATTATAGAGGTTTCTAAAGAGGTTTCGTTTTGCAGAGGTTTAACTGTTCATTAATAATAATTAAAAACGATTAATTTGAAACATAAATTAATATTTCATCATAAAAACTTTATATGTTTACGTTTTCTGCGCACGAAACACGTGCTTTTAGAGTATATACGAATATTACGTCATTATATTAATGGCGAAAAATGATTTAAAAATTAAATAAAAATATTAATTTATAAATTATAATGAATTAAAAATAAATATAAATTAATTTTTATGTTTTCACATACGTTTATAATTAAATATTTTTAAAAAATAATTAAAAATATATTTAAATTTATATGTGCATAAAGTGCGTAATTTATAAATTTAAATGATGTCATTACATATATAAACACGTGTTTTTTAAGTCAAATAATATATTAAAATATAAATTTAAAAAATTAATAAATATTTAATTTATAATTAAATTAAATATAAAAATATATTTACATATAATTAATGATTTAAATTATTATTTTTTAATATAAACAAAAATATGCGTAATTTATTTTAATGAATAAATAACATGTGAATTATGCACATGTTTAAAGTGAAAAAATAAATAAAATTAAAAATTAATTTTAAATTTAAAAAATGACTAAAATCATGAGATTATGTGCTGATAATGGTCTTATAAATGACGCCATTGAATATGCATGTAAAATGCTTAAAAACGGGAATGTCATTTCGGTTCCGACCGATACTATCTATGGATTAACCGCATCCGCTTTAAATACCGATGCCATTCGAAGATTGTATCGTATCAAAGGCCGGAATAATGAGAAACCATTGGCCATTTGCGTTTCGGACGTCTCTAATATTAAAGACTTTTGTCATTTGACAGTGTCCGAAGAGCTTTTAAATGACCTTTTACCGGGACCCGTGACCGTTGTCTTTCGCCGATCTTTGAATTTAAATAAATATTTAAATGAAAATAACGATATGATCGGAATACGAATTCCCGATTATGATTTTGTGCGGATATTGGCGCGTAAATGCGGTCCTTTAGCGTTAACATCGGCTAATGTCAGCACATTTAATAGCACTTTGAAAATCGATGAATTTAAAGAGCTATGGCCAAAGATCGACGCAATTTTTGACGGCGGTTATTTAGGAGCATATCAAAGAACATCCATGAATTATCGGGATAAGGATCAGATCCAAAATCATAGTGATGACAAAGATCACGAAAATCGTGATTTATGTAAAGATAATCATGATAATGGTGTTAAATATTATGGTGAACATGATGATGGTCATGGTAATGATAAAGATAAAGATGATGATGATCGTGGTGATAGTAAATGTGCCGATGATGATAGTGATTTAAGATTAGGCTCAACGGTCGTGAATCTCTCTATGAAAGGATATTATGACATTATAAGAAACGGATCCGCATTTAAAAATACCGTAACGATTTTAGAAAATAAATATCATTTAAAAAAAATTATTCATTAATTTATATCATAATTAATTATATATGTATTTTTTAAATAAATAAAAATTATATTTTAATTTTTTAAAAATTTTTAAAATTTTATATTATGTTTCAATGTTCAATCATATTACAAAATATATTACTTTAATTAGAAAATTGTGAATTTATTTGCGCATTATGCACGTTTAGAAAATGAAAATTTATTTTGACATTTAATTAATTTTATATTTATATTTTTAATGAAATAAATTACAAAAATTAATTATTATCATGATATTAATGTGTGAATAATAAAATGGTAATATATTTATTTAAAAATTTTGAAAAAAATTCAAAAAAATTAATTTAAAAGATAAATATGATCGTTATTTATGTAAAGTTTATTTGTATTATTCTTATGGTGTGACAAAAGATTAAAATTTAATTTTAAAATTAAAAATTCAGCATTTTAATGATTAAATAAAAGAAAATTTTATTTAAAATTTAATTATTTAATTTTTGAATTAAATACGCATATAATCATTGCATAATGTCTTCGAATAAACGCGGTCCAAAGATAAAAGTGCCGATTCAACCATCATTAGGATCGTTATATCCTTTGGGATCATCGGCATCTTCGAATGTACCATCATCCGCTGTATCATCAGTGTCTTCAGCATCGGGATCATCATCGGGTATAACATCATCATTAAAAGCGTCATCAGCATCTTCAGGGATCGGATCGAAAAGAGACCATCATACTTTACCATCATCGGGATCTGTTTCTGGATCATCATCATCATCATCTTCGACATCATCATCATCAAAGAGATCAAAATTATCGATGTCCCATCACATGACACGATCTTCAGGTATATTATCATTTTAAACTAAACTATGATATAATAGTTTTTTTAAGTTAATGTTAACTATGCACAGATTACAATACAATTATTAAGTTTAATGTATAATAAACTATACCCGAATCTAAAGATGAAAGACGCTCATTGTAATTGAATATGAATGATGTTAAATTGTATTTTAATATAAAAGCATTTAAAGAATAGAATATGCATCGTGAATATGATTACAAAAAGCGTCTATGACCATAAGAAAAGAGTATAAATATTTTCGGTTAAATTTAGGGGCGATTCAAATGCGACGTGAATCGGGTGATCATTGGGAAGAGTTCGCTCATGATGTGGACGCACATCAGTTATTGGATCGTGTGTTTGAAGCCGAAGACGTGAGTGATGAGCGTGTTGAGGCGTTATTATGCGGTGCCGTAAAACATCTGAAAAATCTGCGCTATAAACAGACGCCATCGCCATTACAAAACTCAGAATTGACCATTCTCTATTTGACCCTTTGTTATTTGGCGAAAACGCGTCCTCTCCTCTTTTGCACTGAGATTGTGGTCGAAGCGTTCTGCGCCCTCTTAAAAAGAGACACTAATGTCAACTTTAAAACGAAGACCATAGTCAATAACAACATTGTGTCATTATTAGCGGCGAATCTGTTATTAGCGGCATATCACGATGAAACATCGTGGCCCGACACGTTCTTAAAGGTGTACATCGAAGATTCTTTGGGTGAAAGGGTTTGGGTCGATTCTGATGATTGCAAAGGTTTTGTCGATAATATACTCGCGTCTTTTAATACTAAAACACCCCCGAAAAGTATGCTTCAACAGGACGTACTTCAAACTGTGGTACCTATGGCTAAAAGTACCCCTATGACTGGTGATACCACCGGAAGTCCCAATCAGACTAACATCGCATTATCAGCAGCATCTGCATCTGCAGGTTAATACCTCTTATTATTAACAATTTACAGTCAGTGGAACAAACCTAATAGATATTTTGCATTTGTATTGAGTAATGATACTTTTAAATGCATGCCTTTTACTATGGTATTAAATCAATTGGCAATATATCTCTTACGTTTGTTCCATGCATTGTAATTTAATTTTTGAATTGCATTACATTCATGCACGAGTTTATTAGAAAAAAATTACATGAATGAAGCAATGCATAGAATTATAATGCATAACGTAATATGCATTACTTAATTCGCGCGTAATTTCTTTATTATAAATGTGTGCATGAATATAATTAGTTTATTATTATTTAATAAATATACAGTTAAACCTCAAATGTTAAGATCTTATGATTTTCTTAACATATAAAGGTTATAGTGTATTATTAGATAATAGTAAATGTAAACTGAGAGTGTTTAATATGTTAGCATCGGCGATATCCACGATAACATCGATAGTATCAGAAGAGGCATCTGATGATGGTAATGGTGTGACACTTTCGGGTCAGAGTATGGGCGGAACATTATTATCCGCGGACATAATTAAGGATTTTCACACAGAAATGGAAAGTATATCTGTGACGTCACGATTCCCACATAATGAAGAATTCGTGACTCAATACGTGACGGACATTATCAATGAACAATTGACCCGGAAACAGGCACCGTCGGAAATTTCCCGGAATATGCTTAAATTATTAGCCGCCACTTCCGGTATACCTACGGTCAGGTTAATAGTGACACAGAAACTTGAGATGTGGTTACAGAACGCTAAAGTATGTATTAACGCACTTTTTAGATACGGTCTTATATCTCGGGATGAATATGAAAAATTTACTTTTTGTTCTTTTTTGGGGTGCATATAAAAGTATTTTAATTAAACGTTCACTTTCCTTTTTCAATACATACTGACCTCAAATTATAAGACCGAAACTAAAAAGTGCTCTTAAAAAGTATATTTAAATCATTAAATGATAATAAATGATACAAATACAGTATGATTTATTATATTTTTGAACCAATATATTGTTAAATGCGTTTACAGTTTTATAGAAATAATATAAGAGATATTTTGCAATATGCTATTTGTACCAATAAACATCAGCATATTTAATTTCAAATTATTTTTCATATTCTTTCCATTCACTGTAAAATATTTTACGGTATAATTTTAAATTAAACTAAAAAATGTATGTTTATAGTTAACGCGTCCGGCACAGGATCTGTTATTAACGATATGCATAAATTGTAATGAAAATGACACTGAAGTGATTCAAACATTAGTAAAAATGAGACCCAAAACTAAACCGTTATTAAATCATTATATGATATGCGTAAAGGAATTGTTTAATCAAAACGATGATACGTTAAGAATCGTGCTGAGGACGGTCATTCTCAATGAACTGAGCCCCGCGCGTTCACTCAATAACATGCAATTGATATTGGCTCTGTTCATTCACAGCCCCGAAAACTCAACACGGTTTTTGGCACAAATATTCTTAGAAATGATATTCAGCAGCAAAGAGGACGTCTTAAGGTATCACGCCATTTCTTACTCTTAATCACAAGTGTCGTAGGGACAAAATGCGCTTAAATCTCTTTATAATAAAGAGATTATATCTCTATAATATATTGTATGCTTTTAGGCATTAATATACGAATTTAATTGCATTCTGTCTCTTCTATCTTTGTGATTAACATTTTAAACCTTATAAATAATGGCGTATTTAACTCATGCTATAAGCGTCTTATAGCACGAGAGTGCTCTGAGTACGAATTATAAAAATGCATACTATAATTTGATAATTATTATATTTTAGGTCATTACGTACATTGTTACGGGAAATTGTGCGGACACTAAAACACGAACATATTAATTTCCAAATATTTGGGTCGTGTTTAATTGAAGAAAACGCGACCTTTGCCCTTTCGGAGTCTCTCACACCCTCAGAATTCACCACAATCAAAGAACGGGCGTTATTCAGCATCACTGATCTTTTGACTTTCATCATGTTCTTAAGCATCAGTCCCATCGTCAGAGAATCGGTATCCATTGCCAAATCCGATAGAAAAGGTTCACATGTACTTTTTTGCATTTTATTAATATTTTATTACTAAAATTATTTAAATGACGATATAATAATGAGATTTTCCTGTACTTTTTTTTTAGAAATAATACGCAATTATCAGTTACAAGTTTCGAATATACAGCGTGTCTCAGTAATGTGGTTACAGAATACGGTGCTAAAAGTGTATCGTCCCGAAAGGAATGAATTCCTTCATTGGTATCTATACCATTCTTTAATATCTCAAAGAATTGCACTTTTCTGGGAATTTCCTTTTATTCCCTAATATTTTCTAATTCTATTTAAGTAAAGCATTTTCCCATTTATTTTTATTTTCTTTTTTAGTTATATCAGTATATAGAGTATTAATTACATTCATGCACAGGTTTATAAGAAATTAATACATGAATTATATTCATCCATAACGGTTATACATTATTTTTACATTATGCATTATTATGCTATTTATTGTTTAATTAATTTCTTTTAAACCTGTTCATAGTGTGTTAATATGATTATAAAATATACTAATAAATGAGTGTGTATCTATCTATAGCTTAAACAAAGTGTTATTCATGGAAACGGCGGACAATTATTATGCAAAAGATAATTGGCCTCAGGAAAGTGACCGTAATTTCATGTTCAGAATGGTGTCTGAAGTGCCACTTATGGAAGACACTGTGATGCGCATATTAAACATGGGAAATTCACGCGAAAACCCTTTGACCCCATCTGAGGCCATCGAATTGTGTGACGCTTTAATTAAAAGAACGGCCACAATCGGTACCGACGGCATTGATATTATGACGTCACCCGTTTTAATGATTCAAAATAAAGAGATATTTTCGTTATTAATGAAATCGGCGGTGTACCGTCATCCCGAAAACATCGCACTGCCGTCGGGATACGAACCCCCGAATATGGCCATAGCCGAAATGTATTGGAAGGTGTGGATTCAATTGGTCATTCTGACCGCTCATAACACACAAGCATTTGGACACTATGCATGGCAAAGTTATCCTACACTCGGTACTATTATCTATTCACTTTCTATTAATCACACAGGTCGTAGAGACATATTGGGCTGAAATTCTCTTAACATTGATGAGCTAATTTATGTATATATTGTCTCTAAGACCCATGTGATTAATGTCTATTTACATCCGTTATTATATTAATTATGTGCACATTCATATACTAATGTTAACTTTTTTCTATTACTTTTATCTATAGCCATATTGATAGAGATGTCCATTACCAATCATTTTGAATTTCCTCCGCCATCGCGATCGTCCGAAGATCTCATATCACGTGATTTACAAATGACGGCGTATGAAAAATCGCAAATCATAGAATTTGAATCGTATTTAGCCGCAGCGTCCACTAAAGTACAGATCAACGAAAGTAATAGTCTTTTACTGTCGAAATTGATATCAATGGATCCTCATGGACCCCCCCGAAAACCCCCCACACCCGTCTTAGAGCTCTTTAAAAGCTTCAGTCATCATCTAAGATTAGGGCATTTGTTATGTCAGAGCCGAAATCCCGATTTTCTTTTGGAAATCATTGAGCGTCAACAGAAACAAGCATCAGGAACACCATCGACATCTTCAGGTATCATGATTCGGGAGGGAACATTTTGGGAATATTTTGGGAATTTCCTCTTTTTTGAAACCATGATGTTTATTTTTTATAATTTAATTCACAATAACTTTTAATATCACACTTATAGCGTGAGGAAAAAATAATTTTTTATCGTATTGAATAATGAAAGGAATTCCCAAATTTTAAAAATATATTAATTTTTATTTAAAATATTTATTTTAATTTAATGTTTATATTTTATTATAATTTAATCATAGTTAAGAATTAGTTAAAGAAAAGAGTTAATAAAATTTACTAATTTTTGAGATGAGATTATTTTGCCACGAATTAACCATGATTATATATTTGTATTGCTATTACAGGGTCTGGAGCAGGCACTAGTACATATACAGGGTTATCCACAACATCAATGCCATGGTTAACTGAATTAGTAGAGTCGAATGAGAATAACTTCGGTATGTTACCGGTACAGTGTTTATGTGAATTTATTTTGGGTCAAATCGGAGAGGATAATGACCACACGATGACCATGGCCATAGCCAATAACTTTCATGAAATGAGTAAACAGGAAAAGGGTAAAAAGAAAGAGAAAAGACGTAAACAGATCAAATTAATCGCTCATCTACAAAATGTCATTAATAACAGGTTCGACTGTACTTTTTATAACATATTTACAGTATAAATTTACTTAAAGAACATCACTCCCATTTTTTCATATCTTTTAAATTATATTTTAATAAAATTATAATAAAATTATTGCTTAAATGATGGCGTAATGTTTATTAAGTTAATTCATGCCTTAAAATATAATATGATCTTTTAGTACTTTTAGTACACACTGAACCCGAAAACCATTAAAAGCCTTAGATTTTATTCGTATATTTTCTCACTTATGTCTGTTGTCTTATATCGTGAGATGAGCATTATCTCGTGCTATAATGACATATTCCCTTAAATTTTAAAGTTTATCTCACACTATAAGATGGGGTCATAAAAATGGGGGGTCATAAATGTAATAATGACTTAAAAATGTCTTTAATTTAATGACAGTTTAAACGGATCCAAAGAAATAATTGAATATTTTATGAAAAAATTGAATTCACGACAATGGACGGCCCGAATTTTAGCATCAAAAGCATTGTCTTTAATGCTAACATATGACATCGCAAATATTAACGAAGATAATATGACAAATGTGCTATCCACAAATACTAGTAACTGTACTGATGATAGTACAGCTGATAATAAAAGTGCGTCTAATAATAGTCAATATGAAGAGATGAAAGTATGGTTAACGCAAAGATTACCGATGCTATCGAATTTCAATCGTGTGAAAGTGGCCGCATGTATGGCACTACGTTCGGCCATTTTAGTGGAAACTGACCCTAGTATCATATGCTTATACGTGTCCTTTTTGGCTAAGTACGATCAAACTAGCGATTCGGATTTGGCTATTCAACTTGCACATCTATTAATCGATAGACAAATAATCGTTAATAATATAATGACCATGTCCAAACCATGCCCATCAGGATTAGGATCTGGATTTGTATCAGAATCTTCCGTTAATAATGATGCTGTTAATGCTGATGATAGTACTAGTGATGGTCAAAGTTTAAAAGAAGTGTTTATTAATAGTATAACTAAAATATTTCATTCGCATATGATAACTATGCGTAGACCATCGCATGAGATATATTCGTGGTCCGACGCCACTGACCACGTGCTCATTCAGTGGAAAACGGACGCCGCAAATCTTAACATTAGTGTCATTCACGCTATGGTCATACTTTTGACCTTTGGCCCCACAAAAGAAAATGACACGAATCACTTTTATGATTATATATTAGAATCATGGTTTTGTGAACCGCCTCCACAGGTATACTATTTTTTTATTTACTATTCTTAGCACATATTTAGAATCGAACTTATATTTCGAGACACTCAAAGACAATAAAGTGTTTTATACCTATCTATGGATGTAAGAACCATGTTCTCGAGTTATAAGAACCTATAAATATTTATATTTAATACTATTTACATGTATACTAAATTAGTATTATAAATACATACTTTATTCATATATATACAGAGTGATTTAATTGATTTTATTATTGAATCACTCTGTATATGTACAGGAATGTTCACTAATATTTACTATACACATAGTAATTGTAAAAAATATTTTACTAAAATTTAAATAATATATGCGCATATTTAATTGTTATACATATTGTGACCTTTTGACACATGAAATACTAGCATCAGAACACCTATGACAGTATACTTTTAAATATACTTTTAAATAATGATTATAATTTTTTTTATTAAAATTTATTTATATATTCATATATTTAAAAGTAAATTATACGATAATATTCAATTAATATATATATTTATATAATCATAATGACACTATTTTTTAGTTAAAATGCTATTTAATTTACATGTGAAATGTTATCATTATGATAAATATTAATATTTAATAATATATTATTAAATATTTAATAAATGTAAACTATAATTTTATTGTCATTTTCTTAATACACATTAAGATACGGAAATGTAATCTTTTATTTGACATTTACTAAAAGAGTTATTATCTAATGATATACGTTAATATATAATTAAATTAACCATTAGTAAATATACTATATTTAGTATTTAGTATTTGTTGTTAGTATACAATAGTAATGTCTAAAGTGTATCTAATATGTATGCAGAATTTCTCAGGAAAATTTTTAAGGGAATTTAGGAATAATCCCACGAATGTTCCAACTATTTTTTTAAAAAATGATTTAAAAGTTTACTAAAATTTACTAGTAAATATATTTAGATATAGGGCAACTTTTGCAAATGTTTGCAGCACTATTTATCCATTTTTATTTATTTGTTTGTAGATGTTTTACTGTATTTTTATTTTATAGAATAAATTAGGAAAATATCTGGGAATTTTGGGATTTTTTTAAATTTTTGGAAAATGTTTATCGGAACATTAGTAATTTGCTATTAATTTTCAGGCGTTTTTAGTGGACACATCAGAAGAGGCTCTTTTGATACCCGATTGGTTAAGACTAAAGATGCTACGATCGGATATTTCCCGATTAACGGACGCGGCATTAAAAGATACGGATCCCGCGCAATTGATTCTGTTCATTCAATCGTTTGGATTATCGAAGACATCGATGGACGCGCTTTTGGATCAATTGGACATTGCGGCTGAAGTAATACCCGACGCTGTCCGATCCGTATGCTTCGATGAGACACTAATGCATCGATTAATCGATGTCCAATGGATGAGGGGTGTCAAATCGGGTCATGTATTCGCTAAATTCATTGGTTATGATCCTAATAAAGCTGATCCTATTGAAGATGACGATCATGATCATGATAAAGATAAAGAAAAAGATAAAAATGATATTAAAAAAGTGAAAAATATCGATAATAATAATGATTCAAAGAATAATGATCAAAAATCGGGTAAAAAAGTGAAGAAAAATATAATGATCGATAATAATAATAAAAATCGTGCTGAAGATAATGATGGTGATGATAATGGTGATAAAATCGATGTTTTATTTAAATCGATTAATGAATTTCATAATGAATTCGATGAATGGATTCAGAAACAAAATCATGGTAAAAATGATGCTGATAATGGTGATAATGCTGATAATGGTCATGGTCATGGTCATTCTGAAGATAATGATGATGATCGTGATTTTCTTTTAAAAGTGACGCGTCATATAACGAAAGAATTACATGATAAAAGTGTACATAAAAAGACGTTTACTAAACAATTACTAAAAGAATTGTCATTAAATGATAATTTAATTAAATTAAAGCGTTATTTTAACAATGGTCAAATGAATTCATTGTGTAATATCATTGTTACGTTTACATTAAATGACCGCCGTCATCGTTTAGGCATCGGTAATGAACTGACCGCAGCCAAAAAACACATCCTTTCATTACGTAATGACATTACAAATACTGCGGTCATTCATATTCTCGAACGGTTTCGTTAATCCCTAATAATGGATTATTAAATGACCATAAATAAAATAGTAAATAATATGCTTTTATTATTCAGGTTTTACTGTATTTGTATTATATACATTTCTACAGTATTATGTTTTTCAATTTTATTTTCAGGTTTTTATGATTTTATTATTTTACTAAAAATTAGAAATATATAATAAAATTAATTGACCATAGAAACACTGACCATTGACTAAATAAATTTCAAATACAATATAACCTCTATAATTATGATTATATATTATAATTTGTATTATTAAACGCATTATATATATAATTCAATTACAATAATGTTCTCACACATTTGTTATTTTCTGTAATTTCATGATTATATGTTTAATATTTATGTTAAATTATTTTATTATTATTTAATATATTATAATATATGTATCATTTTCTAATTCTCACGCATTTTATATAAACATATGTATATTAATATATATACATATATG
>JAQIXB010001008.1:0-12572 GCA_034697405.1 Mesoplophora pulchra | reverse complement strand
GGTTTTCCCTAATGTTAAGTCTATGGGAGGGATTGGGACCCACAATTTCTGTTCGCTTTAAGGAGGAATTCGCTTTATAGAGGTTCTACTGTATGTATGTTATAAATCCGGACAAAATCTCGAAAGCCATAATCTCGAAAGGCCAAAATATTGAAAGGGCCAAAATTTCAAAAAGACAAAATCTTGAAAAATAACATATTACTTAATTACGTCTGTATCCGAATTTTTACCTAATCTTATATTTTTATTATGTTGGGTTAGGTTGGGTCTTATACCAACGGCGCCTGTATTCGCCATTTTTTACTTTATTTTATGATTTTTTAGGTAAGTTGTTTTCCGAGATTTTGTCTTTTCGAGATTTTGACCCTTTCGAGATTTTGGCATTTCGAAATTTTGACCCACACCCTAAAAATATACATCTTTAAAGCGGTATTATTTATTTTTTATCATGAGGTTTAACTGTATTTTTGAGAATTTTATACATATGCAATATTAGAATATAATTTTACTAAAATTAAATTATAAATATATTTTTCAAAATATATTAAAATACGTTTACATAATGTCATTTTTATTTATCATTTATTCAAAAATATATATATTTAAAACGAATATTTTATTATCCGTATTTTTACTTTTATTAAATAAATAAAATCTTTAAAAATATTTTATTATAATCAAAGATGTGAATTTTGCGAAATTATAACATCCAAAATGTGGAGGATTTTTTAAAAATTTTAAATAAAATGCAAAAAATCAAATGTGACATTTTACATTAGTTTTATTGAAAATCATAATTTTAGACATTGATTTTTCTTTTAAAAATTTCATTTTTTAAATATTTTTTTAAGTATGGTGTTACTTTTAATATTTTATATGAAAATGTTTAATTTAAAATTTTATCTGAGAAATTAATTATTTTTTATAAATTAAAAATCAATTTAAAGTCATTATTACACGATTCATGCCCATTATTTAATTTACGATTCAGATACGCTTTGGAATATGCCGAATTTCGCAATAATCTCATCTTTGATTATAATATACACATATATTCTGAAAATATTTTATTTTAAAAATAATTTAATTTTTAATTTCCGATGCTATTTTATGTGATAATTTTATTAAATATTTTTTATGATACAAAATATAATTTTATAATATTTAATGATTTTATTTAATAAAGAATTAGTGCCAAAAAATGTAATAAAATATTTGTTAATTTTTTGAAATAATTTAATAGAAATAATTATTTTAAAATTATGTTAATATAATCATAAATATATAGGATTTAAAAAATAATTCCTAAAAAATAAATTAATTTTTAAAAATTGTTTAATATTTTTAAAAATTTATTTTGAGGATATTCAATTTGAGTAAAATGCTTCTTTTTTCACTTAAATGATATTAAAAATATATTAATACGCATTAATATTTAAATATTTAATAAAAGTGTTTTGACCCATAAAACTATTGCTTTTTTGTTTTTGCATTTTTAAAATTATTTTTTACATCATCCCTTTGATTTTTAACTTTAAATTTTAAAATGTAAAATTTTATAATGATAGAATTAAAAAATAAAAAAATATAAAGTGTGACAATATATTACAATATATTAGATTATTTTTAAATAACGTGATGGTTTTGTATTATAAATTGTTATATTTTTGATTATCAAAGTACAGTAAAATTTACAGGAATATTTATGAATTAAGTTTATTATAATTATTTTATTATATTTATAAAGTATCAATATATATATATATATATATATTATATGAGTGACAATCTTTAAATTGAGAGATGATCATTTATAAATATGATGTTATTTTGGAATTAATTTCATATGAATATGTTTAAAATGATTTTTAATGACACATTTGAGAATTTAAAAATACATCATTTATCAATTTATTTGTGATTATTATAAAATAATGACTAAAATTTTTTAATATTTAATTTTTTAATATATTATATACATTGATACATAAATAAATTTTATTTAATTTTAAAGGAGAATGCCCAAAATGATCCCTGAGGGGTAACAATATAATTCTCGTGTCATTTTGCTGTTTATGGCGCATATCTTTATATGTGACGCCGATGTACTTTGGAGAGAATGAATTACTGTATTCAATATTTGCAGTATTTAATTATTATACTGCATTTTATTTACGTTTTTTGATGATAATATATACACTCATTCTATTAGCATTGTATATATTATCATGCGCAAATATTACACTGAAAACTCTATTTTATGCCATTCGTGTATTTTAATATGAATATGCTATACGCATGCTCACGTTTCAATCATACACAATAAAATACACGAATGGCATAAATTAGTGTTTTCACGGTATGTTCACTCATAATATTATTAAACGCATTATACAATTCAATTACAAAAATACTCATATATGCCATTTGAATACAGTAATATTTGGTATGAAACCTTCAGACGGCCTTAAATCACGCTCAATATTTTATAAAATGAGTTTTTTTGATTTTTTATCATTAACATTATGCTATAATTGTGTTGTCCTTCGATTTTATATGATTAATTCAGTCATGATACATATTTTGTTTTAAAAATTGCTTAAAAATGAGCAAAAATAAGTATTTTTAAGTTTCATATTTTCGATTTTAACACCCTCTAACGGATTTATTGTATTAAATTATCGCCCATAGACTTTATTGTCGAATTTAATACGTATTTTCAAAATATATGATAAATTTTTTGGGGAAATTTATAGTGAATACTTTTTTTTATTAACTCTGTCCTCTAAAATATTTTTTAGAATATTCTTTAAATATACATTTAGAATTTTATTTATTTATAATGTATAAATATTATAATACGGAAATAAATTTATCGTCTTTCATCATTTAAAGCATTTTCTAATAAATATTGGCGCATCTCTCAATATACTAATATATATTCCAAAATATACTATAAGTAACCGCCTGCGGTAACTATAAAATAAGATCTGAATAAATCTTATATGATCTATAAAAGACTCATGATATAATATTAAACTTAAATATGTGCATCCCTCTGTTTAAAGGCTTTTATCGTTAATGCGTCATATATTAAAAGGTATCTTAATACAGAGGGTCTAACAAATGACGATCCCTAAAAATGCCAAAAAACAATAGAATTATCGTTAATTTAAGAAAAAGATCACGTGTTAAGCTCTATATTGTAATATTCCATTTTAAGTGTCACTAAAATATTACATAATACATTCAGAAAATGTGCAATTTTTTAAATAAAAATTTATTAATATTTTAAAAATGTGCTCTGAAATATTAAAGTAAAAATTTTAAAATATTTTCAATTTAATGTTTAAATTAAATGATATCATAAAAATCGAGCCCTTTATTTTTCTTAATTAACCGATACGATATCATACAAATCGATGCATATGATTAAAATCATTTTATGTTTTTATTATATAAATAATTATATTAATTAATAATTAAAAATTTTATTTATTTTACTTAAAATACATAATAAATGCAATTTTATGCATAACAAAAATGTGTATATTAAAATAATATATGAAAATTGTTAGTTTCAGTTTCTAGTTTAAGTTAGTTATTGTGATCATCATGGGAAAAGCATTTTTTGGTTAATTTGTAAATGTAATACAGGGTGTTAGAAATGTTTATTTCAATTTTTACTAACATGATGTTTATGAAGTTAATTACTAGGGACGACCAAAATCGGTGCTAAAAAGCAGTAAATTCGGGAGATAAATTCGGGCACAAAAAAGACTTTTTAACACATTTTATACCATATATATATTATTCATATTAAAAAAGAGTTATATTTAATAACATTGAGTTTTTTAATGGTTTCATTATATAAATTATGTCTATTATCACTGAAAATAATCTTAGGAATTTTTAATAAAAATCACCATAAATTATTTAATAATTTTAATAAAAAACTATTCTTTTAATATATTTACATTTATGTATATTCAATGCTTTATTCAAAATTTAAAATTTAAAATGCTTTAAATATAAATAAAATCTATTTTTAACTTAAATCTACACCATTATATGTGCATTATTAATTGTAAAAAGTATCAAAACGCTTAACATTTATTAAATTTTACCATAATATTACTCAAATGCAGAATTCGGTGCTAAAAACAAAAATGTTAAATTCGGACGATACCCAAAATATGTAGAAATTCGGGCCTTTTCGGGCCCTTTTGATACGTTTGAAACAATATATTTTTACTCAATAAATGCGGTGCATTCAATTTCCCGATGATTTAAGCATCGGTTATTTTTCCGAAATGCCCGATTTTTGTCGTCCCTATTAATTACAATTAAATTAACGTATAAAAATTATTGAAACACATATAATGTAATACATTCGCAATTTTAGTTTTTTCTTATTATAACGGGAAATGTACTAATCAGTGTCCAAAAAAAGTTCAAAATTTTGTCAAAGCATTGAAAATGCTGAAAAAAGTTAAAAAATGTTATAAAATATTTGAGAATTAAATTACAGCGGACAATTTTATGCATAAATAAAATCGTCAGATATTTTATAATTTAAATTTAATTTTTTATGTTAATTGATATTTAAATTTTATGTCAATGAAAATTGAAATAAACTAATCGAACACCCTGTATGACCTAACGTTTTATTTAAAGCATTAATTCAGCACTGATGCGGTGTATAATTAATTTTGATACAATTGTAGAATATGCGATCATATTAGTCACGGCACAATGACATTTCATACATTACATGACACCATAAATGGAATATGCAAATGAATTCAGTGATGTAAAAGTGTCTCATCATTTGTGAGTGTAATTATTAATTTCTAATAAAATAACAGAAAATTCATAAATTTCGCAGTTATAAATTATATATTTATTATAAAATAATTACCATTATCATGAGAAAAATATTGTATATAATTATTTATTTATTTATTTGCATGATCAACACTCATAAAAAAGAATTAACATTTAAGTCATTTATATCTTAAAATAATAAGACGCTATTATATTTAAGGTTAGTAAAACTAGCATGAGAATAGTAATGAATCAAAAGATAATTAAATAAAGTATCCTTTAGTATAGAAAAATAAATGCTGTTCATTTAGAAAGAAGCCTCTGTGTTCATTCCATAAATATTACTATTATTAAATGTAAGAGTATTAAGAAGCATGTTATGAATATCATTAGTGTATCTTTCATAAGAGTTAGTAAATGTCATAAATCATTAAAGCGGCGTATTATTAAAATGCTTTTTCATGATTTAGCATTATCGTCATTATCTTCATATGTATTACAATCATCATCATCGTCATAATCATAATAATAATCATCATCATTATCATCATTATGCATTAATTAATTACAAATGAAATAAGTAAAAGATTAGGATATGCGGTATTATATGAAAATACAATGAATGCAATAATTTTAAATAAAAGAAAAGTGAAAAGTGAAAACAGAGCATGTATAAAAGGCTCTTTCGTACCATTAATGCGTACATAATCTGTCTTTTTTGATCCTATTAATGATACGAACTTTCAACAATGGATGTACTTAACAATGTGAGTGTATTTCGTATATTCACTATTAATGTGAATGAAATTTTATTCATCACTTCACTTTCATCACAAACATGATATTCTCAGATCATCCCCCTCTTAACCTAACGTCTTTATATATATAAATTGAGTAAACGTATTTCTAACTATTTCCAACTATGATCAACTATGATCAACATTTTCTATTTATTTTTATGTTTTCATATATCGACGCATTTATAAAAATAAAAACCCATATATAAATGCATTATAAAAATATATAATATCATATGGAATTTCATATGTTTCGTGCCTCAATTTATTCCCATTGACAGTGATATGCTGCCTCTGTCCGGAGCATCATTCAATAAAAGGAATAAATGTAAAGATAGGGAATGATGAGGAAAGAGGTGGTGCTGTAAAGAGGCATCACAATGATCCTTTTGGCGTAAGAATACTATATTCGGATTGAATCGTGCATCGTCCTTCATTCGTATCTCAAAGCATTAGCGTTACTCATATTTCGATTTTTTCTCAATTTTTTTCTTTTCTTTTTCATGCTCTTTTCTTAAAGAAAATGCTATGAAAACGCCGAAAAAAGACTTTTCTAAACTCTGAACTGAGATATGATATCACATATCATCATAAGAGTATTGTATGTTATGTATGTATGTATTGTTTATCCGAAGGTCTTAACGCAATGCTCTTTCACATTAGATTTTTTTCATCCCAAAGTTAAGCTCTGATTTTCTTTGGATCGTTGCATTGTTGCATTGAATTGCACATAACGACACAGTGATTGCCATAGCTATTCTCTATGCTAGTAAACGCTAGTAAAACGCATCCGACTGATCTTTAAATGGAGAATACTCAATTGTAACATAGCAATTGCTGAATAAAAAATCAGTGATGCTGTTTTAGTCTCACTCTTTAAATCTTCGAGTTTATTCTGTTTATTCGTACAGCATATACTGTGCGTATACTAGCATTGAGTTCCACTTTAACTATATCAAACAAATGCAATTTCTAAGAATAAGTTGAGAAAGAGTAAGCTATTTTCTATTCCTTCTTATACTAGCATTTTACTATGGTGATATATTTGAGTGAAGCTCAATGCACATTCCTTTAGCATAAATCCCACAGCATTCGTCACGCATACGGTGTAAAGTATGAAATGCCGAAATAAACACGAATGAAACACAAAAAACGATATTCGAATGATGATACCGTTATGGCGTTTGGAATTTATCCAAAAAAAAGTTCACTCTTAAAATGTGTAACTCTATTGTATTATCGTTTCTCTACGATTTGATAGTGGAAAGAGACAAAAGAAAACACATTTACTCAGTTTAATATGGACATTTTCAACAGAATATTCCTCTTTCCAATTGTACACTGAGGGGATACTAAAGAGATACTGTTGTAATAGACAATGCTATAGTAGACAATTCTATTGAACTTATTTTGAGACATTTCTTCCAAATGGAGTATAATAGAAGAAAAGTGTAACCACCACCTCGAGTATTTATATCAGTTGAGCATTTTGCTTTTATAAAGATCGATAAGGGACTCATATGCTAGTGGATGCAATAGTTGAGAGCCCCGATTCATAACTGGAAAAGGCTGCCATGAGGAGATCATCTAAAAGCCCATGAAACAAATGACAGAAATCTCTTTCTTAAGTCTCTGCAGCATTAAAAGCACATATGGATACAGATATGCCATGAAACGTGATGCATTTTTCTTATTTCAAACCCCTTCCATCATACTATCAATCGACACTTTGCAATATTTATTTACTATCATATACTAGCATATACTAGTATCAACTATATCTCAACTGATGAAGTATCCCATTTCTTTAATAATTGCGAATTTTCTTCCTCTTTCTAAATTTGATCCCTATTCTTACAGTAGATTTTCTCTCAGAACATTCCATTATAATATATTTCATGATTAAGTATATATCAGCGATGACTTTCAACATTACGTTTGATATCTCTATGGTGTAATAGTAACTAATACTAACTCGAAATTGAGTAAAGTGCAAAGATAAAAATCCCATGCGATTCGCATGGGTTTGGGTCCATCCATCTCTGGCATATGTTAAAGAAATGTCATTGGGTTTTGAATCGCGTATTTGAGGGATACTAAATTAGTCTCAACTCACAAATTGAGAATATACCATGGAAACTATCATATCGCACTATAAATGAAATGTACAAATTTGATCTGCGCCTATGCGATAACTAAAAAGACCACCGCTGTGATTTGTATAATTTTTCTCTCTTTTGTCTCTTTTGGTATATATATATATAAACTTTTATTGCTATTATTTTTAGAGCGTTTTCCAATTTCTAATGCACATTGTATTTGATAGTATTTGTAGTATTGTATAGTACTGTATAGTATTGTTCAGTATTTTCTAGTATTTGTCTATGAGGGTCTAAGGGTTGTCCCAATATTGCATTGAAACAGATTCGCGAAATGCATGTCATTGGCAGTGATGTGTAAGAGTTTCTCAAAAAGAAAATGATGAAAATGATGATTGCAAAATCCATAACTAACCTCTTTGTGAGAGTCACTTCCGAATGAATCACGGCTCTGAATGTGCCGCATTCTCAATGCTTTTCTATGCTCTCATATGATGCTGAAAGATGATGATTCACGAAAAGAAAAGGCGTACATCCCGTAGTGGGGTGATGCATCAATGCATTTAGCTTTAGATGTGCCCTCTCTTTTAGTTCGTCTCTAATATTAAAGCATTTCTTTAGTCCTCATTCCGTTTTCCTCATTTCATTGCCTTTTATATCACTATTTTAACACAATAAATATGTATTTTTTTATATTTAATATATATTTTATATATATCTATATATTTATGTATATATATTACAATCAACAATAGTTTTTCGGTTCTTTTAATCTTTTTTCTTCTCTTTTCTATGCATTGTGAAAGTATAATGCTGACACTGAATGAATTTATGAAAATATGAGACGATTCATATTTCAATTTTTAAATTCACATTTCTTAAGAATCGCGAAAAAACAAAAAATAATATCATATAAATAATGAAAAATAAAATGATGAGAAAAATGCAAAGAAAAAGTGAGGATGGAAATTTTTCAATCTCTTTCCATGTGAATAGAAATAGAAAAAACTATAGTATTCACTAGCATTGACTAGCATTCACTCGCATTCACTAGTGAAACTAACATTAGAAACTCAATTTTGTATTCATAAACATATTTGCATTAAAAATAATTTACGTTACATTTTTTGCTGCATTTGCAACACACACGTACATAGACAAACATTTACGCATTAACATATACTAATAAAGTATTTGCTGATTATTCATCAGTTAAGGTTTTGGTGCCAATGCTTTAGTGTTGCATTTGTAAATTATGATAACTATGACTAGTGATGGCACTTTGAGGGAAAGTAAAAATAGAATCCCGGAATTCCCAGAAATTCCCAATTGGGAACCTTCCCAACTTTCCCGGAATTCCATTTTAAGACCATATCAATGTGTGGGGAGTGATGGCACTTTGAGGGAAAGTAAAAATAGAATCCCTGAATTCCCAATTGGGAACCTTCCCAACTTTCCCGGAATTCCCTTTTAGTGCCATCACTAACTATGACTAAATAAGTTAGTTGATGTGTAGTTTTTGGTTTTATACTAGTACGTACTAGCACTAGTTAACATGACGTGATGTGCGTATATAACGGGAAATAGTGTTGAATTGAAAACGACAGAAACAAATGAGGACCATAGGCTTTTAGTGTTAAAATCGCAAAGAAACTGCTTTAGGGATGCATTTGACATTAGATGAATGACGGACTCTTATTTTTTATGTTTATATTTATAAAAAAACGCACATAATAAATTGATACAAAAGATTGTTTTTCGATAAAAAGTGTATATGTATTTTAGTGTATATGTATTTAGTACGAGTTTTTAGTAGCCTTAAGTTTATATGTTTATTCTTTATATATAATATTCGTTTATATATGGGAGAAAAATGTGTGGAAACATTATATTTTATGTTATATAATATTATATAATATACAATATAAATATATTTCATATATAAATGTAACATAACATGATATAAGTGAATGGACGCGACGCGCGTGCTCTTCTCTCTGTTCCACAATGACACGGCCCTCAATGCCTTTGCATGGCTTTACACTTATGAATAGTCAATAGCTTTAGGATGGTGCACGTACATAACTAGTATAACTAGTATAAGCGTCAATAGATAAAATAAATTACTTTATGAGAGAGTGAAATGCATCATCTGAATGCATTGTGCAAAAGAGGATCACATACCGCATCCATTGCTACACCATTATCTATCTTTACCATTGAGGATGTGACTTTTTATCTGATATCTAAAGACAATGATTCACTGCCTTTATTCTCTTTTATTACAAAGACTAGTAACTGATGGCATATTATCATGTTAAGAATTTTGACATTAGACCCTTTTCCTAACAAAATATGCCTCTTTTATGAAAGAGACAAAAAAAGGGCACAAATATTTCATTCCCATTTTTACACGATATGTATGTACACATTTTCGACACTGTCTTTTTCAGCACTGATGAAAGTGCCTCTAAATACTGCCTTTATCCATACCATGAATTAGTAACACATCTCTTAAGTTTACATCTCCATGCACTTTAAAAGCACTCACTATATCATTTAGCTATACATGTACTAATATATACTATAATATTATATAATAGTACATAATCTTTATATTTTATAAATAAAAAAATTAAAAATTAAATTATATGAACGTAATTTAATAATAGTAACATTTATGCATTATTTATTATATTATAATTAAAATGTTTAACGCAATTAAATTAATTACAAAATTATTGTAAAATATAATTAATCTCTAAATTAATTTAATTAATATATATATTTATAAAATATAAAATATAAAATATTTTCATATTTTATTGTGATATAATGATACATATATTTTATGTCATAATATATATTTTTATCATTTTCTTTCATATTTTTATAACAATAATGGTGTTTATAAAAAGTTAACATTTTTGACAATTTTTGTAAAATATATTTATATAAATTTCTATTAACATTAGACTCTATGTGTGTACATTATATTTGTACATTTTTAGTATTTTTTGCGCGTTTAAACATCATTCCATTTCAATCGTCACGTATCATAGAATGTTCACTATGATGATACTATGATGATATACTAGTGTTGGACATCGAAAAATATAATTCTGTCATCACAGTCATCTTTATACACGACTATTGCCTGTACATGTGAAGTAAACTAAACATTCTATCATCACACCCTTTTATTCGTGGACACAAAATTCATTGGGCACAGTTTATCACAGATCATCCTTAACAATTCTTTAGTGATATTTTATCTAAAGAATGGTACATTCTGAAAAAGAACTTTTTTATCACCATATAATGCACGAATGACAATTCACATATTATTATTGTTATTGATATGCAAAACTTTAGGGAGAATTATTTTTCTATTATATTCTCTATGTATTGTATAAAATAAGCTAGTACATATATTACTAGCATATAAGGATAATGTGGATATACAATATGTGTATACAATATTATCATATACAACAATTTTCACTTCTATCACATGATATTAACGTATATATCTATATAAATGGACAGCATTAACTATTATTAAAATGCATTTTCCATTCTGCCATATTCTCGTTTAGTTAAAACATTTGACAATAGTTGCAACAATGACTACAATAACTACAATAACTAGGACTACATTGTACTACTTCTGTAGTAGAACAATGGCCATCATAGTGAATAAGTTCCGGAAATAATTTTTGTCATATTCAACATTCATTATAAAATAGAGTGTGATTTTTACATCTTTTTACATAAAATAGTAGCATATAGTTTAGTACTATTATAAAAGCATAACATTACTGCACTCATTGTGTAGTAAAATATCTCATGATGCATAATGTTTATTATTAACTCTGTTCATATAATAGACCATTAAAATATGTTAAAATTTAGTGCATATTTTGAAAGTGAATTTATTTTCCAGAAATTTGATGCTTTAAAATTTTATTTTTTAATACGAATATATCATTATTACCCCTATTTCTATCCTATGGCAACATATCATCGAAACTATATAGTAATTGCATTAAAAATGCAAATTTTTATTTCATTTATTTACAAATAAAAATTCATATAAATTTATAAAAATTTCATTATTTTACAAATTTAATGATAAATACATAATTTTTAGCACTTTCATTATAAACTATAAATTTTATAAATTGTAATTTTAATTTAAATTATAATTTTATAAATTATAAACTATAACTTTTGAAGTTTTGACTCAGACTAAAATTGTGCTATGATTTGCGCAATTTTCTATTTAAACATTTAACGTTAAAAGCTTGTTATAATTATGACGCTTTCCCTATTTTTTTCGCATGATGCCATAATTATGTTCTAATTATGGTCTTGTACGCCAATATTAGTGCAAAAACGTCATAATAAAAAAATCAACTTTAAAAAGTTGCTATTATTATGAGCACATGGCTTATGAGGCCATAATTCGAACAAAATTATGGCATCATGCGCAAATAACAACATAATTTTAGGCTGAGTCAAAAGTTTAATAGTATATTTATAGTTTACAATAAAAGTATTAAAAATTATGTATTTATTATTAAATTTGTAAAATAATGCAATTTTTATTTGTAAATAAATGATATAAAAATTTACATTTTTAATGCTATTGCATTACTATATAGTTTTGATGATAATTTGCCATATGATACTTTTATTTGTTTTCGATATGCGCAAATTAGTTTACTTTCAAAGTGAAAATATGAAAGTGTACTAAAGCTATAGTTATTATCAGAGAACGGATTATTTCGTGGATTCCGAAATGAGTACAGTAAACTAAATCCATCGTAATTACGGTTTTATGCGC
>JAQIXB010001007.1:0-12574 GCA_034697405.1 Mesoplophora pulchra | reverse complement strand
GTAATGATCTCTTTTATTATATAATTTTCATTTTAAAGTAATTTATATAAATATTAATATAAATTTTAGTATTTTTTAATTTATTATGGACTATGATCGTAAATAAATTATTGAAAATCTTTATATGAACATTATTAAAGACGACAGATCATAGATTAATAAATTTTCATGAAATAAATAAATAATTAAAAATGTGTAAAATGTTTATTATTAAAATAATTTGAAATATTTCTAAATTTAGCCTCAAATATTTTAAAAAATAAAGATTATTTTAAAACACATTCGAATATGAAATTTTGGAAATTTTCATAAAAATAATTTAAAAAACGGTAATTTTTACTATATTTTCATTGTAATGTTATATTTTGTAATCATTTAATTTAAAAATTATTAAATCTTTGAGTATATTTTAAAAATATTTCTCAATTTTCTAAAAGAAATATTTCTATGGAATTCCATAGAATTCCAAACGTACACAATGTCTTAACATGATTTTTACAATTTTCAAAATGAACAAATTAACTGTGCCTTTTTCTGGAATTTGCAAAAACTGCGAAATTTCCCAATCGATTGTCATAATTCCCAATATAATTCCCAATATATTTGGAAAGCGTTTCTTTATGGAGCCTCAACTTTATTTAGCAGTGAGGTAAACACACATGTTCTATACACAAATAACATTCATTAAATTATATATAACGAATGATTAGAACATAATTAACCATTTCATGAATTATGGGTACGGTTTAACTATGAAAATGTAAACTTAGATTAACATACCCATGTAAAGATATAAATTAAACATTTATATTAATTAATATTTAAAAGTAAATGTTTAATTAACAATGTTTAATGTTAATTTAAGTAAAATGTATAACATATATACATTTTATAATCGTTCACGGCCAAAATACCCACAGCCAAAATCACCACATATAATCCGCATCACAATTTCTTATATCTCGAGCTATAAGTATCCCTGTAACTGCATTTTTATCTATTCTTATATTTTTTAGTGAAATACATGACTACGTTACTACTAAACCAAGCAGAGGGACCCTTTTCATTAATCACCATAGAAAAGCTGATAAACGGCATATATTATATTGCATTAAATGTATTATACAATTCAATTACAAAAAAGTTCTTCAAAAATGTGATTTCACTGTGATTACATTCAGTGATAATCTAAAGATTAAACCTTTAGATTTTTTATTTTATTTTTAAATAAAATTTTTCTTAAATTTTAAAATTTTAAAATTTTAAATATTACTTTAGATAAATATTTCAATTTAATAATGAAATAATTATCAATCATAATCTTAAATATAATTTTAATTTAAAATAACCTCTAATTTCAACATTAATCTAAAATATTATTTCGAAATTAAAGAGTAAAAATCCGTATCAATAAACTTTTGTTATTAATTTATATTTCCATTATATAATGCTTTAAATTATATCCGACATATTTATAATTAATATTCACTTTTTCTAAATAACTTTTTTATTTTATATTAAATTTTTACAAAAATATAAGTTTAAATACATATTTATCTGTAATTTATAAATTTTAAATAAAATTTTAATTTTAGATTTTGAAAATATTATAAAATTTCAATTTACATAGAAATATACATAAACTTAATAAGTAACTCACATATAAATCACATAAATTTTTCTTAAATTTTATTAAATGAATTATTTTAAATTTTATTACATATTCATTTTTTCCTCATATTTAAAGCATTAATTCGTTAATAAATCATAGACATTTAAATGTCCAAAGATTAAGTGACGATTCTCAATTTTAATATAAAAATGTATTACACAAAAAAGTAGCATCATAAACAAAATTTGTATTTAAATATGCGTGAATGTAAACATAAATGTCATTCACATAATGCTTATGAAATTCGGACGCATATCCAAATACAGATTTTTGATGGTATTTTTGACTGTAATCTCATGATATAATTTCTGTATGTACATGCATTACATATAAATGTATTTTAAGAGTCAAATATATCCGTTTCTGCATAACTAATAATATCCCTTTTATCTTTTTGTGCACTTTTTTGTGAATATGACGCTGCAATCGATGACCATGCGGAGGTCGCCGATGATGGTGCATTCGGTAAATGCGCTAATGCCGGACTCCGGTCGATGATCGTCGGCTGACGACGCGCTAATGTCACCTTTAATTTTATATTATTTAACGTTTTTCCGTTCATTTCGTCGATAGCTCTGTTCGCACTGTTAATTGAATCAAAAGTGACGAATCCACAGCTAAATTCATATTTTTATAAAAATCATTAAAAAATTAAATGAAAATTAATGACATTATTAATGGCATAATGATTAATACATACATTAACCTCATGTATACATACTAAAGACGGTTCACCGAAACTACGGTTAAACCGATAACCGACCGATGTTCGGGCGGTTTCGGTTTAACCGTTAGAAGTTTATATCGGTTAAGGGCGGTTTCGGTTACGATTTTTGAAAAAAAAATCTCCGAAAAAACGTTAAGATCTTTAACCGTCTCAATAAAGTAGAATATGAATACATTATGGTTTATGGGGGCATGCACTGTATTGAAATTACAGTGTGTACCTTTTTTCCATTTCCGCGGTAATGTTTAGAATATTCCCGAACGGAGTAAAACCGTTCCTTAGAATTTGTTCGTTAATGTTATGTCCGGAGACATAAATGGTGTTTCCCTGTTGAGGACTGTCCCTATTTACGTAATTCATTTTTCCGTCTCTTTTCTTCTCTTTAAACGTCTCTTCACGGGCCACAGATTCGGGGTCACGTGACGATATGAAACTCTCATACAATGGCTTTATACGGAATGCGGATGATGATGATGATTCACTTATTTCCGACACTTTCATCATTGATGATGATGATGATGATGATGATAAATTCGATATTTCATCGTCATTATGCATCGTCGAATACGGCTGATACCCTATGGTCAAATATACAGTGTGATCATTTTATAAATATTTCAAATGATGTATTAAATTCTTCGCTGACATTTGCATTCATTCAAAAAATATAAAAATACGCACTTATATCATGAGAAATTCTAAAAAAGTTTATAAATTCCCATAATTTCCTCATTTTGCATGTTAATGTGGAATCTTTCTCTAAATCTAACATATCTCTAATGCTCAATTAGTATCAGAGATTCGCTTAAAAATTTGTTCCGCGAAAAGCACATCTCTGTTTATTACAATGCATTTCGTTTTAATTGCCATTAATGTATTTAAATGTATATCATGTGAATTGTCCTATGATAGTTTAAAGCATGAGTATTAATGCAAAATCATGATACACATTTAAATACAATAATGGCAATGAATACAAATGCATTGTATAAAATGATACAAAAAACAAATTTAAGCAAAGGTCAGAGGTCAAATTCCAGACCTTCGGGTTTATCGGTTCCGATGCCGCGTTTCCGTTCCAAAGCTTTTGACCTCTTAAATCCTGAGTGTTGACGTTCCCGATTATCGGGCATTTTAATCGCGTGAATTTTTCCCGATTTAAGCAGGTTTTTGGCGTATTCTTTCGCGTCTTTTCCTTCGTACGTCCGTTTCAGGTTCACCTGAATCGGGGGCGGCTCCGGTTTCGGCGCTTTTAACTGTTGTAATGCCTTTTTCTATATACAAATATATTAACAATAATTTTAGATCATGTCTTTTAACCTTTAAAATAATACTCTCCTCACGCTATAAGACTATCATTACAATTATAATAACAAAATTAAGTATCAGAATACACATTATAATTGTAATTATTATAAAACATTATAATGACATTATAGCATGATTTATTATGCACATTTTTATAAATGTCAATTTAGCGTGAGATAAAATTTAAATAAATATAATACATAACACAGTCTTATACCTCACGAATCACTGTGCTTTCCTCATGCTCTAAGTGCGAATGTGCATACCTTTCGCTTTAATTTTTGATATTTCTTTTGGAGTGTCATTTCCTCTTCCGTCAGTTGTGCCGGAATCTGAATAAATACCATCACTCAATTATTTGCTTTATTTATTCGATAATTTACTTTTTAAATTTATAAACATAAACAATACACTTAAATACGTGCCGTTAAATTATAGACGACTCTATCGTCATACGCATGCTCAACATCATGTGATTGTCAATTTTGGACTGAAAATGTCCATGGCGCATGCGCATATATAAAGCGTGTGTGTAAATCTAATAAATTCTCTTATCATACACGTGATATGACACCATTTTATAATAATGTATTTATACATATTTATATTGTGATTAATTTGTAAAGAAATGTGCCTAAACATATACACATTTCAATTAAAAACATAAACAAATAATATATAAAAATTCGTCATAAATTAAACATAGTTTTTGCTTAAATCTAAAGACAGAATTTTTTTATTGAAATTTATATTTTAATATTAAATTAAAATTAATTATTAATTAAATTTAAATGAAATATTTATAAATATAAAAGTAAAATATTTAATTAATTATTATATATCACATGTGAATGTAAAAATTGAATAAAAAATTCATAAATAACTTAAGGTAATGAATGATGAATTAAAACGCATTTTATTTTAAAATATTAATTCATAATAATATTTTAATTAATTTTTAGATATAATTTAATATATCATCATAATTAAGGGCGATACGGAAATGCCACGATTTCGTCATAATCGCGGACGTGATAACGATAATCAATGGAAAAACCGAACTAAAAACGTACGCACGAAATACGACACCGGAACTCATTCCCGATTTTCGGGTGACGCTTTTAACCATAGGAATCGCAACCGATACCCGAATCGCAATGACCGCAATGATCGTAATGACCGTAATGATAATGAAAGAAATGATCATTGGAATTATCACGATGAAAGAACGAATAATAATTCAATAGAATCACATACCGCATCACGATCATAGTACGATTTTGTTTATTAATGTACATTTAAACCTCTTTAATATGGAAAATGTTTGAAGAATGTCGGCTTTAGTTTTTACCGTATATTTTTATATTAAACAATATTATTGTCACAATGCCCTAATATTAAATTTAAAAATTAATATTATATAATTTTATCATTTTTTAAATCCGATTCTTTTATTTATATTTTCATTTACATTTTTTTTGACGCTTTAATGATGTGTTATGTTTTATTTTTTTAATTTTTAGTGATAAAAGAAGGAACAGACAGAGACAGAATAATCAGAGATCACCGCGAAGATACACTCATAATAATTACTATGAAAGAGATAATCCTGAGTCACAATGGTATAAAATAACGGTATAATATTCATTAATATTTACTATGATTAACTAATAATTAACGCATTTAAAATGACATATTTTGTCTATGAACAGATCCCACACGCGAATCGATATCCGAAACAAACGATTTTAGATGCGATTTCTTCAGAATTAACATGTCCATTTACACCGTATAATGTAATAACGCTTTTTATACATATATTACCATTGACCATTGATATAATTGTATTAAAATTAAGTAATTGTCTATGAATAGTTCCATAATGACCATGGCAGTTCCGTATTTTATGTTTTGGGTGCGGACATCGCCGATGCCCTAAAAAGTGTGAGCCGACGAATATCGGCTCCGAACGGTGCAAAGCTTTTGATATTAAGTAACAGAAGCGCCGTTCCGCCGACACCATTGAACGATGAATTATCAAATACCGTCAAAGAAGTGATGGGCCATCGGTATAATGCCGATATTAAAATTCTAAATCTCTCGAATTTTCGTGATGATCCTAATCTTAAACAATTGGGTCTTTATGTGTCTTTGGGACGGCCGAATATGCTCACGATGATCACAGCGATTATTATTGATAATATTCCCGATTTATTGGGACTAAATTTAAGTGATAATAAAATCGTATCTTTGGATCCGCTCATTTCTTTGGCTAAAAGTATGAAATCGATTAAAGCCATTGATTTATCTAAAAATCAGGTGTGCATTTAAATACATAATTACCTCATTTTTAACTCATATCAAAACATGAAACATTTTATATGCTAAATTAATGTTATTATTATTAAATTACTATGTGCTTAGTTAATATTAGTCAATAATAATGGAGAGTACATTTGGTACAACACCATTTTCTATTCTCAGATCAAATGTTTTATGTTTATTTAATACGTGCGTAAATATAACGTGAGTCACGTCAACGCACAAACAAAATAATAGCATTCTGTGAATATAAAAGTAAAATGGTAAATTAATATAAAATTAAATATTAAAATTTTGAAATTTTTAGATTAATAATGTGACAGAATTGGAAAAAATCAAAGAATGGGAACTTTTGGAACTCGTTTTAGAGGGAAACCCCCTTTGTGAGGTTTTCCAGGATCAGGCCGCATATATCAGGTTAGACGTATGATGTCATAATAAACACAATCATTAAATCCATAAATATATTAAATGCGATTAATATATAAATATAATATGTGATCATTGTTATTGTGTTTTCTAATGAATGAATGATTATTTTTGATAATAATTGTGATGATGATTATGAATGATATTTAAACGGCGCTCTCATGTTTAATGACATATTTTCATTTAATTGTAAAATGATGCATTTATTCGGCCCTTAAATAAAATTATATAAAACGGTATTTTAAGATATATATGAATATATATATATTTATATCGTTTTAATTTTACGATGAAACGCTTTTGGATCATGGAAAAACATTATCATTTCATATGATAATATTTTTGGAAAAATTTCCATTAAAAATGGAAATATTCGAATAAAAAAATTGGAAATTTTTAGGGCATTTTTGTCTCTTTTATCCTTTTGTGAGCTGATGATGGTGGCATCTGATTTATGTGACGATCGTACGCCTGAAGCACGATCGGAAAAGAGACGCATCATTTGAAATTAATGATTAATGTGTCCGTTCCATTATCATAATGGATAATTATAATTATTAAATGCGCCTTTTTTATTATGACTCTCATTTTATTGTGTGAATGAATGTCAATGAATGATGTGAATTTTTAAATGATGTTATATTAGTTAATATGATATTTGTTATTATTATTAAAAAAATTTTAATTTTATATTTATATATTTATTTATATATTTATATATATATTTTTATATATATATATTTGTTTTTAATTAAATTGATAATAATTTAATAAATTTGATCATACATTTTCAGCTCTGTCCGTTCATGTTTTCCAAAATTAACTAAATTGGTATGTATATGAAAATATATCCTATGGTAACTTAACATCGAAAATATATTTAAATGCCCTGCTATATATATATATTTGATGTTAAGTTGCCATAGGATATTAGTATAACATAGGATATTAGTATAATATTGCGTGTTTTACACAGGACAGTGATATACTTCCGGCTCTGATTGGCTTTGATATCGAACAAATTTCTAGTTTACCTCCGACTTTGGTATGTATTATATCAGTTTATATGTTAACGAAAGATAATGCCATGAAATGACCCTTAAAAGACACCAAAAGAATCATGATGCCATTTTAATAAACACAATATGCAGAGTATAAATATGTAATTCATGGTGAACATGGATTTTTGATAATTTTTGGCATTATCCTTTATTATTAGTATATTTGCATTTACACAGTGTTTAATATGTCAATGCATATATAACCATACTTTATTCCCTTTTAATATTCCCTCCAAATGTTTCTCACTTTAATTATAAATATTGCGATTGAAATATATGCATTGATATTGATTATTTCAAAATATAAATTTAATTTTAAAAATAAAATTAAAATAAAATTCAAATTTAGGAGAGTCATTTACCTGAAAATATAAAAACGTTCATATTCGGATTTTTCGAATTATATTATAATTTATATGATTCGGAAATGAATCGTCAGCAGTTAATTGAAGCATATCATGATAATGCGTGTTTCTCTATGAGCATCGCACGCCCTTTCAAATCACCGTATGTTATATTAATCAATAATTTTAAATTAATAATTTTATAAATTACATAATTATGCATATTTAATAATTTGATTCTAATAATAAATAATGGTGAATTTAATACAAAATACAGGGGATCTCAGAATTTTGCGGACGCTTTAATACAGGAGAGTCGTAATTTGATTCGCATAAAGGACATGTCCGTTAAGAATAAGCTTTTGAAACAGGGAAAGGTTAACATAGTGTCGGCTCTGAATTTATTACCGAAAACGAAACATGAATTAAATTCGTTCATTATCGACGTTCCGTTTTATAATAATAATTTTCTGAATGTGGTGGTAAATGGCGTTTATCGGGAATTAAACAAAAAGAATTCACCATTACGGGCATTTATGCGCACCTTTATTATTGTACCGCAGGGACAGGGTTTTGTCATTGTCAATGATATATTACTATTGACATATGCGACCGTACATCAGATTCAAAAGTATTCAGCGTCATCATCATTGAAACCATCAGCATCTTCATCATCATCTATGGACAATTTTAATATGAGAAATGACGATAATAGAGGAATGAGTCACGTGACGCCACAAAATGATAATGATAATTTAGTGAAGAATTTTATGGATAATACGGGAATGAATATGGCATATTCACGACAATGTTTAGAGGAATATCATTATGATTATAATAAAGCCATAGCCGTTTTTCATGAATTAAAACAAAAGAATGTTATTCCGTCTGAAGCTTTCCTTTAATTAAGTTTTAGTTATATTTAGTAATATTTTGTTTTTTATAATGATTATTAATTGTTAATTATAACAATAATATTATGATTAAAAAATTATTAAATAATTATATATACATATATAAATACACATAAACGCATATATATAAAACATAAATATATATATAAATATACATTTATAAATGATATTTTTTAATATTTAATTAAATCATTACATTTATCATCATTATTCATTAAAAATTACAAAATATTTATTTAAACACGAAAATTAAGAAAATTAAAAATTAATTTCACATAAATATATGCGCATTAAAAATAAAAATATATTTAAATGTGATTATTATTAAAATTAATATTTATGTTAATTTAAGTAATGCTATAATTTGTAATGTTTATTGAAATAAAATTTTAATTTAAATTTATCTTTAAATGTACCCTCTTACCCCGCTTTTTATACCCTGTCTTATAGTGCGGGGTGAAAAAAGGGTTTTATTTCTCAGGATTTAAGATCCTTTCTCAACACTATTCATTAATATCATATATACACTCTGTTCTCAATTTTGGCATCACTCGATTATGACAATTTTTTGATTATGACAACATTTTTGGAAATCCCAAACCATTTATATACTAAAAAATGTTAATTAATTCTCGATTTTGGAAACATTTTTACAATTCCCAAAACATATTTTATAATGTAAATTTTTCTTAATTTTGGAAACTTTTTAGATGACACTAAAAATGTTTTGACATATAAATGCATATGTTATATATTGTATGTGTGCTCTAAATATATCATAAATGCGCACACAATGTTTATATATGTTTTATTTATAATCCTTAATATATATACGCATTAAGATGCGCATTTATGATACATTTAGAGCACACATATCATATTTTAATATGTAATATTATAGATAATTGCGTAAAATTACGCATATCATTATCTGTAATTTTCTGCGAACCTCTGTAAGACGGTCCCAAATTTACTTAAACATTAGAAAATACCCCCTTATGCCGGAACCCTCTTTATGATAATCGATTTAAAAAATGTAAATAAAAAAGTGAGTATTAAATTAAATTATTATTTAATTAAATCATCACGTGATCGGGTGTTTCGGGTTAGGATTTGAGGTTCGTAGTGAGGGACGGTATAGTTTTAGACGTAAAAAGTGACACGAATGAACAATTCTTTTAAAATTTTATATAATTAATTATAATTTTATTTAATTATAAATTACATATAAATAAGTATTTAATTTAAATGTTTGTGAAAACTGAAAATACAATAAAAAAAATTATTTTGATATATGCGATTATATTTGATGCTAAAAGTGTTTCTCTGCAAAAATGTAAATATACTTTCCATAAACACTTTTCTTTTATCTAAAATATCAAAATCTTTTATTTCATCTAAAAATATAAGCACAGTTTTCCATAATTTAACTTTTGTATAATTTTATAATAATAAAATAAATGTTTCACTCATGATATAAGAGATAATTGAAAAATGAGATCAATTGATACATCATTATATAATAAAATATAAGTAAATTATAAGTAAATTATAAGTAAATTAATTTAATTTAATAAATGTATGACTTTCTTTTTCATTATCATTGTCATTGATATTTACATTATCATCATTATGATGAATTTTTTTAATTTTTGAATTTTTAAATGTTAAATCATCACATAAAATGCATAAAATAAAAAATAAAATAATTAAGACTATGGTCGCAATTATGAGCATATATGTTAAAAATGATGGAAAACTTTCGATATAAAAGCCTATGATAAAAGGCATTGTGAATTCACCGCAACACGCGGACACCATAAACAACGCTCCGATGCGATTCGTCACTGGAAACTGCGTCTGAACATAGGACATAAGCGACGGAAATACCGATGATGTTCCAAATCCTAAGAGAATAACGCCGATCCAAAGACCTTCGATGGTATCATTACCAAAAAATAATAGTATTAAATCAGCTATGATCATCAATAAGAAATCAATCCATAGTGTCAATTTATTACCACACTTTTCCACGATAAATACCATTAAACATCGGAAAAAAGTGAATGTCCCCCAATAAATGGATAACATATATGCACCCAAAGATTTGTTCACTTTATTATCACTGAAATAAGCGAATGTCACTAAAAATCGTGAAAATGACATTTCCAAACCGCTTATGGCGTGAAACATTCCTCCCGATATAAGGATGATCATCGCTTTCTTTTTAAATGATATTTTTGGGATCATATCACTATCACTTTCGGAAATCGGATATTTTTTATCACTTTTTTTTATAAAATATGTAATTAACATAAATACAGAAACAATTATGGCCAAAAGTGATCCAATAGCAAATGCCCATGATATTCTTAAATATTTTTGATCATCACCATCACCATTACTAACAGTGTCATTATTATCATTATCACTAATTATGTCAAAAGCTGAATTATTTAATTGTAAATTATCAATTAATGTCTCATTAATATTAGTGTCATATACTGAATTTGCTAAAAATGGTTCCACTAAAAGTGGTGCCAAAAAAGCACCGAAACCAAAGCTAAAATGAAGGGCCTGCATAAAGGGACCGCTTTTTTTGCCCCATAAATGGAGACACCATACGTTTGCAGCCGTAATAATCCATCCCTCATCAATGCCGATAATGAAAAAGTTTATCATTAATGATAATAATGATCTGTTCCATGGAACAATCACGTTCAATATACTGCCAATGAATAGTAATACTGAAAATACTATCATAGTATTGACATGCTTTTGAATGAATCCGCTTAAAATCGAACCGATAATCACTCCGATCGCATACAATGGAAATATCATATTTATTTGCGATATTCGTACATTGAGAGCCACAGTCAAATCCAATAATGATGGACCAATCATTGCCGCAAACATCCCCTAAACATTATATATCGAAATTTAAAGTGTCAAATTTCAGGAAAATCTTCATTTAAACTCAATTTTAACACAAAAATCTTCATTTTCCAATGATTTTCCTTTTTTAATATTTTAAAAATTTAAGAAAAAAGTAAAGGATTAAAGGGATTAAAATGATTAAAAGGGAATTATCAAATTAGAGAACTATCGTTTTCTTAAAATGATTTTTAAAAAAAGCATAAACTCAATAAAATAGTACAGTGAAACCTCTCGAAATGTTCTCTCATTTCTCTTCTTTAAAATGAACGCTTTTGGAAAACACAATCTATAATCAGAATCTCCCAAAAGGACAAATTTTAATTTTTATCCCAAAATATTTATAATTTCAATTAAATTTTTTAAATAATTTAAATATTAATATTTATATTTATTTATGTATTACTAAAGGTCTAAAAAATGAGGTAAAACGGTATTTGTAAAATACATATAAATATAAATTAAAAATAAAAATAATTAATATAATGTCATATACTCACACATATTAAAATGGTCAGATATAAAGCGATGGATTTTAAAAAACGAATTTTGTGATTTTTAATTTCGTGATATAATCCCATAATTTAATGCTTTAAATTAATTTATTTAAAAAATAATTTTTTTATTTTTTAATTATTTATATTATGATTTCATTTCGTGATCTCAAAATCTTTTATGATAAAATTTATTTTCAGAAATATTTTTTTCTAAAAAATTATAAAATTTTTGAAAATATTTTTCTATCTTAGAATTTATTTTTTGTTATTTTTAAAATTTACAAAAATTAACATAATTTAATAATTTTGTGATTTAATATATTGATATTATTTAATTAATAATATAACTTATTTTTGAATTAAATT
>JAQIXB010001006.1:0-12586 GCA_034697405.1 Mesoplophora pulchra | reverse complement strand
TAATTCTGAATTTTCATTTTTCATTAAAATGTTATCCATGATCAGTTTATGATATGCTATCGATGGTCACAGATTATATCTTAAAAATGATTTTAAAATTTTTAAACGAAAAAAATACGTTTAAAATGTCGATATTCATATAATCATATAATGAAATGATCACTTTTATTGTAATTTAATACTAATAAATAACGGTATCTCTGCACATATTCAAATTCACGTGACATAACATATAGGATTAGACTGAGTCTTTTTGTACAGAGATTGATAATGTAACATATGTGACTTCTAAATTATGCAGACACATCCTAATCACAGCATTGCAATGATTGCATTATAAAAATGAAATATCGATATATATATATATCGATTATCAATATATTATCGATATATTAATGTACATAATAATCAAAAGTTTTTTGAACATTTTTCAAATGTTATAAAACATTTCTTATTTTATGATAAAATTTTATTAATTTTATATCAAATTTAACATTTCAAAAAATAAATTTTTTAAATCTATAATTTTATGTATTTTTTTAAATAAAATATAAATTATAAATGTTTAAAAAAATCCATGGATATATATCTCTTTACATATTTTTATTTAAAATACAGTCACGTGATCAATATAAAGACCAAAAACACTGTATATATTCAATTAACGTCAATTCGGACATTAGACATTTACTTTACGTAAACTTATATTTAGTATGCCTTAAAATGAATTCAATATATTACAGTAATTGGAACAAATATGAGGGATATTTTGTATTCATATAATTCAATTATATAATTATATTATTATGAAAAATAATTTTTAATGAAATAATTATTAAATTAAAAATAAATTTTATTAAACATTTTCTACATAATATTACATGAGTTTTACTGTACATAAACAATAATAATTAACACATTTTATATGTCCTCAGCTAACATCACATAAATTATTAAAAATAATTTCGCCTCAAATTTCATGTCATTTTACATTTAAAAAAATTAAATAAATTATGTATTTTCATAAAATTTTATAATATTATGAAAGTACTCTTTTAGCCGTGAACAGTTTTGCATCATATTTATCACATTAAATTTAATTTTAAATTTTAAAATATATAAATGTTAATTTAAATTCAATTAAATGATTAATGTGCAGATTTCATAAAGGACTAGTACAAATTAAATTCCATTCATATAAATGCACAATATGCTAGTATATGTCGTCTCTCATTATTATTATATTTTAATTAAAAAAACATAACTTTTAAATTATTAAATACTAATTTTTTTTTAAAATTAATATGATTCAATTTAAAATATGTCATTATTTTCGTGGTAATCTATGGTTTAATTTTGATATTTTATCACATGAATAATAATTAATATTTAATTATTTACATGAATTTTTAAAAATTTACAGATCTGAATATATCTGAATATATTAATGTGTTTTTTTATATATTTTATATTTAAATATATAAAAATTATATGATAATTGAATCGGAATGCTTTAGTAATATAATAATTATAAATAAAAGTAAAATATAACATAAATCAAAATATTTTTCAAATTTTAAAATATATTTAGATTTTTTATGTATAAATTATATTATATATTAATTATAAAAATATTTTATTATCTTAATTCGGGGTCTATGGCAAAATTCCCACACCCAAAATCACAACGATCGAAATTTCCATAAAATTTACTTAAATTTAATATAATTTTTTTTAATATAATATTTTCTAAAAAATAATTAAAATAATATTTTAATGCATATTAATATATAAATTTTATTTAATTTTTTACGATGTTTTAAGTAAATTTTGTGGGTATTTCGGTCGTGGTGATTTTGGGTGTGGGTATTTTGTTAGGGAACGCTTAATTCGTATACTATTGTTATGTTTAAATATTATTTTTTATTTAAACATGATTATAATGAGATATTTTTATATAATTTAAAATTATAAAATTATTTTAAAAATATTTATCGATAATTATTATATTAATATTTTGATTTATGTCAATAAAAAATTTAAAATTTTAAATAAATATAATTCTTTTAAAAATGAAAATATTAGTGAAACATTAAACTCAAAATATAAAATTATTTTTTGATTCAAAACTTTAGATAATGACTTATATTTCATGTAAAATAATACGTGTGTATTTTTTTATTTTTATTTTTTGAGCACTTTTATGAGTTTTGTAATAATAAAAAATAATAAATAAACTGAATATTAAGTTATATATATATATTAAGTGTATATTCTAAAAAATAAATTTTTTTTAAAAAAAGAATTTAAAAATAATGCTCATATTAAATATAAAGCGATTGAAAAATAATTACAATTTTTACAAAAAAAAATAAAAACAAAAATAATGACTGAAATTTCACTAAAATTCAATCATAAGAGGGATATGCATATAATCATTTAATTATTTTTATATTAATTTAATTGATGCATATATATATAGTATAATATATATACGCATATATATATATATTGAAAATAGCAATTGGCACATAAATATATAATTTAATAATTAGTTAATTGTAATATAATAGAACTTAAGAATCTTAAGTATAAGTATATAGTTAATTATGGGTGTGAATGGATTAGAAATTCTCAAATTGATGCAAAAAGTATGGTAATTTTCTCTGATTATTTACAGTTTCACACGCTTTTGATATGGTCTTTGTTAATGCCGACGGACCACAGCTGAACACACCGACTTTACTCACCTAAAAGTATACCGTAAATAATTTTTAATTTCAAAATATTTTAATTTATTATTTATGATATTTTCAATTTTCAATTTTCATTTATTATTTTATTATTTAATTATTTATTTATTACTTACATATGAATGTTGTTTTTGTATGAATTTAAGAAATGCGTTCATATCGGGTCTGCCGAAATGATTAATCGCTTTAAGTCCCGTAAACATACTGCGATTGGATATTCTTTGAAAATGATTTTCGCATATGTACTGAATTATAATAATAATAATAATAATAAATTAAAAATTTAAATTAAATTTTCAATAAAAATAATTAAATGGAAAATTTTAATATGTCACTAATTAATTCAGAAAAAATTAATGTCAAATTTTTCAATAACAATATTTTTCCATTAAATTATGCTTTTAAATGTATTAATTTATAACGAATATATTATTATTAATTTACGTTTAAATTTTTTTTATATAATAAAAAAGAGATTATGACAGAGAATTAAAGTAAAAAATTAAAGCAAAAATAAAATTTGAAATTATTTTATCATAATTTATTTAAAATCTTTTGACATTATTATTAAAAAGTGACATATTAAAAATGTGATATAAATATAATGATATAAATGTAATAATTTACCAGCATAGTGGTCCTTAAGTCGAATTTATGAAAAAATTGAGTGATAAAAATGTGCACCTCTAATACGTTCGTCACGTCCTTTCTTTCGACATCCCTAAGCACATCAATAAACCATTCAAAATGCCGATGTGATGGACATATCCATAGAAAATACACCTAAAAACAGCAGGAAATTCGTGTTATTTATTATAATAAAGAAATAACGTTAATAACGTTATTATTTTCAAATTTTCCCATATCATTATTTAAAACTTTTGACATGAAATTTAAGTATATATATATATCGTATGTAAAAGTTATAAGTTACTACTATCTGTAGTGTTCGCTATCAAAAGCTTTACTTTATATGTGTTTTTGAGGCGGGCATTATAATAGAGAATTAAATAGAGCACGTTATAGTTAGTAACTTTTACATACGATATATAAGTATATAAATCAATTACCTTTTTACATGCGACACCCGAATATCTATTGGTTGAAGTGCCAAATACTAAATCGTTTAATATTGAAGCGTACGGTGTGACTCCGATTCCGCCTCCGATCATAACGGCGATTTCGTATTTATACCAATCCTGATTACCCCCTCCAAAAGGACCCTCTAATCTTATCTTAGGCATAATACCATCGGACAAATTATTCGGATCAAAATAGTTACGTAATTTCCATGTCCATGGGCCCTGTGCTTTCACGTGAACGGACAAATAATTCTCATGCGGTGCCGATGTCAATGTTAAGGAATGGTATTCATTGGCGCGGAATGCAGTGCATGAGAGACGCACCCATTGACCCGATAAATATTTAAAATTTGGGGGTCGCGAAAACTTCACTTTTGTTACGTCTGAGGAAATATGTGTTAACATTATAGTAATTTTATAGTAATTTTATAGTAATTTTATACAATAGTTATTTGCGCATAAAAACATAATCATCATAATAAAAAAATGACTGAAAATTTTCTTTTGTGCATTCCTTTATATTTTTTATATTTTATATATATATATATATATATTGGGAATAACAAATTAAATAGTAATAAATGCATTTTACCTGAAGGAAGAAGCTCTGTATCTAATACGTCTAATTCCATGTATTTAGTCTGTAGACTCACAATTTTATCCAAAATAAAGATAATTGCGGGGCCCACAAAATATATCCAAAATCGGGGTTCCTTTTGTTGAAAAGAAATTTGTTTTAAGTATTAATTAATAAATGATTGATTAATGTATAATCACTTTGATATTTAGCAAAAGATAAATATTATTTTATAAATAAAAGAATATTTAATAATGAAATTATAAACCCACAGTTTTCTTTATCTTTAAAAAAACGCACACAAAAATAATGAAACATTTCAATTGCCATTAAATGCAATATTTGAAAATTAAAAATTTATAATTAATGAGTAATTTAATAATTATTACATTTCTTTAGCCTAAATTTTTTTCAGCACATAAATGTTTTTTTAAAAAAATAAACATTATAATAAATTAAATAAAAATATGAGATAAATAAAGATATATATATTTTTTAAAAAAAAATTATGAGAATGTTCTCACCCCCGTCAGTTTCGCTAATCCATGCACTAATGAAAGTGCATAAAAAGTCACGTAAAGACTATGTGTGGACCAAAAGTAACTGTACGCTTTTTGGCGCACTAAAGGATGAGCGAAAGTAAATATGACACAAACGATGGCGAAAAGTATAATGCCGGTAATTCCCGTGACGGTCCCGAAAATCCAAAATGAAAATGTCGGACGTGAGTCCGATTCAAACATCAGCTCTTTCGTGAGACATCGCAAATGCTCAATCGGTTGTGTTGAAACATGATAAAAGTTAATGTAATGTCCAATCACATGAATTACTAATTTAATGTAATTTTTTATATTTAATCATTTAATTATAGTCATAAATTAAACTAAAGTAATATACGAAAGTATATTAGTATATACTTTTATTTACTATATACAGTTAAACCTCTCTAAGACAGAATCGATTAATGACGGAGAAATCTTTCATTTTAAGAAAGTTTCAGTTTTAGAGAGGTAAAGAGTCTAATGTTAACTCTATGTTATTTCGGGGTTCATTCGTTGTTAAGGGGCTTTTAACTTAGTGAAGATAAGTCTTAAAGAGGTTTTACTGTATATACTAGTATGTGTGGTACTTACTAGTGAAAAATAGTCCTGTCATAGCAACAATTTTATGAAATTGAACATGAGAATCGAGAGGTATATACTGATGAATTGGTATTTCTCTGATTTTCGTGATTAAATTTCTGCACATCGTTAATAAGAGTAATGAATAACAAAATGATAATGCAGCGGCGGAACCGCGGGTCACGGCGATACCGTAGCCCATGACATGACGCAAATCCATATGTTCACTCAGATATGTATAATTAACAAATCTTTCCATAAACAGTACAATGGTGATTACATAGAATATGAACAGATATACTATATGCTGACGATATTCTTCGAGAAATGTAATTAAATAATTCCACTTAAGTAATAGCCAATTGGGCTTAGGATCAGGTGCCTGATTAATTTGGAAACTAGTCATTCGTGCTATGTTAGTAGATGTGTCGAGAAAGTTTTGTTTTGCACCTTTACAATCTAATCCTATGGCAATAAAATCACCGCGATATTCTTTCATCATTAATTTGAAGTCATCATAGGTAAGTTCTTCTTTATCATTGAGTCCTGTGGCTTCAAACATGCCATGGATTAGTTCCATCACTTGATCTTCAGACAGTGAATTCGTTTTCGCGATGTCCACTAAAGAACGTAACATTTTAGTTAATTCCTGTTTATCGATGACACCATTTCCATCATTATCGCACATATCGAATATAATTCTTAATTTATTATCGGTTTTGCCTCTGGAGAAAAGCACCACAGTGTCGAGGAATTCCTGGAAACTGATCCTACCATCATGGTCTTTGTCAACACAGTTAAACATTTGCTTCACAAATAGTGACTCTCCCCTCATGCCCAATGCTTCTGCGAACTCATTCTTCGACAATGATGTTCTCATCACCATTATGACGTCATTACTGACATCCTCTAATTTGCGTTTTTCCCCCGGTTTAAGGCCAAAGGTCAGTGCATATGCCTCACGAAAGAAATGCTCTAAACGCTTCTGTCTCTTCTCTTTAGTCTCAGCATTCGAAAGCATTATGTCTCTATACGTATGTATAATTTCCAATGTCTTTTTATAATTCAATAGAAATGACTCTAATTTTGAGAGGAATTTCTTTCGTGTGCCGATATTATTAAATTGTAATACTAAATCATGATCACGTGGTGTACGAATTAGTATCATAGGCTTATGTGTGGAATCCTGAGTTACTTCTACTAAAAGTGAATTCACATTTTTAAAGTCGATTTTTCTTAACGTTTCTCCTTTTCTATTGACTGTGGAAAGGACCTCCTCAGGTCCTATCTTTACCTTCACATATCGCTTATGGTTTTGGTGGAGCCATTCTCTCACATCTAATCATTAATTAGTTGACATTTAATTATTAGTTAATTATTTTTATATTTTAATTAATAGCAATATATACTAATGTTTATGCACATACATAATTTATCATAATTTTTTCCATGTGTGGCCATTTCTTGTTTTTGCTTTATTTTTCTGCGGTGCCGATTCGAAAGTTTGATAACACCGTAACCCATTAATCCGACAACTAGTCAATGTATAGTAATGTATAGTATTATATAGTGGATATATATACAGGTATTTTTATTTGTAAATAAATAAACATGCTAATATTATTAAACAAGTATAACATAATAATAAGTAAACTATAATATTATGTAATATATTAATCATCATATAAGTTAATTAATTTATTTATTTTTAATAATAATTTAATAATTAATATTTTTAAAAATACTAGTGCATACTTATTGGAATGAATATTAATATCATGACAACGAATATGTATGGAAGTTCACTGCCATGAAAGTAATCCCAGCCAGATAAAATAGCACACGGCTCTAGTACAGTACTATTCAATTGACCCGGTTGTGGACATGGGTCACCCTCTCTAAAGAGAAACACTTGTTTTTGAATAGCCTCAGGGGGTATGTCCGTGGCATTAACTAAAATATCCCATAATCTGATTTTCTTAATTTCTTCGATCTCTTCGATGGTAAAGATACTATTCTCTGTGTTTTCAAACCAAAAGCGGTCCGAATCCCTAATCCTTTCGAACTGTTCTTTGATAATTGCCCTGAACAAAGGTCCGGGACGACCGCGGTGATTCTCCGATTCCACCATACCCCCGACATAAACATCCATGTTATTTAAGTCATTTTCATATAAATCTGATAATTGATCGAATATTTCCGGAGATCGTTTATATAAATGCGGATTAATCATGGACCAATTAGCCACTGATGGTAATTGAAAGTATCTTCGCACTGTGTTATAATCGGGTAATCCATTGTCACGTCCTCTCATTATGTTCAGTGCTGCCAAATCACGTCGACTAAAATCCAAAGGCCCGAAAAGTTTATCTGACATTAAAAGTATAGTAAATTTATAGTAAATTTATAGTAAAATGTATAGTAATGACATTATTATTAATTTTATTATTAATAAATCATTAATATTGTAATGTTATTTTTATTTTGTAATTATTAACATGATCCATGAAATTTTAAAATTTATTGATTAAAATAATGCATAAATTAATAATTTAAATTTAAATCAAACGGAATAATCATAAAAAAACATATATAAATATAAATAAAGCTGATAATTTCTTAAACTGTTTTAGTGTTATTTAATTGTTAACCTTCAAATGGTCGAATGTGATACTTTTTTAAGTGAATTCAATAATAATTAATGACATACTTTTTAATTAATAAAAAAACCAAAGCCGAAATCTCCAAATAAATAAGGATCTAAACGCATATTTCGTGAGTATATTAAAATGCATAAAATTTATAACAAAACAAAGGACATTCTCAATTTTGTATTCATTATTCCATTTCTATGATTTATTATTAATAGTCAATGATGAGATATAATCACGCTTTAAATGAATTATTAACCATTATATTAATCAATAAAATATTACTAATGATTTACTATTTTCTATTATTACTATAGTCATTTATTAAGAGTTTGTTTTTTTGAAAAAAAATAAAATATTAATAAATTATGCAAAAATTACAACACTAAAGGTCATTTAGTATATTATAAAAGATATATTTTATTAAATGATATTGAAATAAATTTTATAAATTTAATAAATTCATTAAATTATATAAATTAATTATATATTTCAGTGTAATAATTTGTTATGCTCTGAAAGAGTATTAAAGAGTAATAATAATGGTAATAATATGGTATATTAAAATAAAATAAATTAAATGAAAAATTAAGTGAAAGTGTTAAATGTCAAAAGATGTAACATCATAATATTATGTCATATGACATATGACCGTGGCTCTAATTTGAGCCAAAATAATATGCTAAACTTTTATATACATTATGTATGTATGATTTACATATAAACATATACTATAACTATACTATGAATATACTAAAAGTGAACATTAATTATAAACCATAATGAGACTCTCCTTTCCTCATCAATATCTTTTTACCTCAGGGTATAGTTCAATCACAGAAATTGCATTTTTATAAAAACATCATTCATTCACATGAATTGAATAGCTTCTATTACATGTTAACTATTAACATATTAATAATTAATGTATCATTATAAATACAAAATAATAATACATTCTCAGAGTAAACAAAATTTCCAATGATCATATAAAATGAGTAATTTTTATATAAAACTTTTTAAAAATACGAAAATATGTTATTTTTAAATGATAATAATGATTAATGAAATATATATTTAGGGAATGGCGTATTCTTAAGAAATATGTTACAAATCGTGTGATAATAATTTAGTTAATAATAAGTTAGTTAATGCTAAGTTAACACAATGTTTTAGTAAATAAAAGTTGTATATAAAAGTAAAATTTTTAATCTTTAATATTATTAATAATATTATACATAATTTCTTAATATTTTTTAATATTTTTTAATATTTCTATTAACATCCGACGATGTCATAATGTTAAAATTCCATAATTTTTTATGCGTTTATATTATTATAACATTAATATGTCAAAGAAATTAATCGCTTTGAAATTCTTAGGTAATTTTAGGGTTATATTTTGAAGGGTAAAATGGGTGTATATGTGAGAAATTATTTCATTATCATTTCTTAAAAATTCAATGATAATCAAATTATATATAAATATATATACACACACATAATCAGAGCTTTAAAAATATTGAAAATATTTAAATTTTAATTTAATATATGTTAATATAACGAAAAAATAAAATCGAAAATTCACAATTTTATTTTTCAGCATTATTATAACATACATATAATATGTATAATGTGAGAGTGGAAATTTTAAAAATAAAATTTATTTATAAATTCCAGAAATATATGAGATATATCTTATGATGATCTTAATCTTAGTCATATAAAGCAAAAACTAAAATTTATTTTAAATTATTTTAAATTTAGAAATAAAAATTTAATAAAATAATGCCATAGGCAATTAAAAAATACATTAGAATATTCATATGTAACGGGGGTTTATATATAAAAATATATTTTTTAAATATTTTATATGTTATATATGCGTGTGAGGATATATACTAGTACACATATACTAGTATATTTATAAATAAAAATATATAAAACTTTCAATTTCTTAAAATTTCTTTTTCTTCTTTTTATACACCATGTTTAAACGACCGAAACGTTTTTAAGGTGAAATTGCATAAGGAAAAATAGCATTACTAGTATATACTAATATACACTAATATACTAGTGGTGTATAATAGTAGTATTAGAATTACTACTTAACTGCATGCAGCAGGTTTTTTCAAATACATGTTGAGGTGGAAAAAGTGAAAAAAGAAAGAAAAACTTTAAGGGAATGACCCAAATTCAAAAGCATATTATGACTGAAGAGAGTAATGTAATGCTATGTAATGCTTATATGTAATGCTATGTAATGCTTATGCAATATATCAATGCATTTTCATTATAATTTACTTTAACGTGAATGTGTTGTAAATACGATTGCCTCTAATAATACGTAAATACCCTCAGACCTCACTTTTTAGACCCCTCTCTTATTCAGTGCACACTATAAATGTCTCTATTTTTTTGATCATTTTTTATATTCAAAAATACAATCTAAGATCCGCTTTTCTTTTCCGTTATATTTTTTCAAAAGTAATAGCGGATCTCATAGCACGAGACCTTTCTATATCCATCTTTTGAGATAAGAAATTTACTAAATCTAAATAATGAGGTAAATGAGTATTAGATTATAGTACACATATAATACTATTTTATATGAATATGAATATTTCTCTAATTTAAAGGCATTGAATTTATTTGATAATTTCTTTTATATTATGCCATAAATCTTTTTATTAAATATGCATGTATATGCATGTGTCATTAAAACATTTTATTCATTTTTATTCATTTTCATTAATATTATTAATATAAATATTAATAATATTTATAATATTTATATATTACAACAGTGGAAAGAACCGAAGAAACAAATTGCAATTGAATTTTTGCGTAAAAATTTAATTACACGCTATAAACATTGGCAAATTCTATAGCAATTTATACTTTCCATACTTTCCTTTGCTATAATATTCGTCATATTCAAAGTACATTCTATGCATATACTAGTCAATACTAGTTAAACTATTAAATAAACTATTGCATAATCGAATTTTTTTTAATTCCTTTCGATTTATAATCATTATTAATATGAAAAATACAATTATGAATTAAAATAATAATAATTTAATAATAATTTAATATCGAAATATAAAAAATAATTTTTTTAAAAAAAATAAAATTTATGCGTTATATTTTAATAAATCCTAAATTTATGTATTAATACATACATATATATGCATAGAATAATATATCATATTTTTAAATCAAATAATAAATCATTATTTTCTAAATATAATTTATGGAAAAAAATAACAAAAAAAAAATAATAATCAAAAAAGAGATTAAATTTATTATTATAATATTAGTTTACCTCTGACATCAGAGCAGAGAACAGAGTCTTCTTTTTCTGCGATTTGTGATGCCAGACCCATGAGTAGTTCCTCCACGCCAATCTCCGGCAGAACCTCCTACAATTTCGGTATATTGTTTAGTATATTTTAGTATATTTATTATTATAATTAAATTTTCTTAATATTATAATATTATAATAAAGAATAACCCAAATTCAATTTACCATTTAAATTGTGTTAAACAATGGAAAGTAAATATGAGATTACGTGTCATGTTTATTAAGTTCATTTGCATTATGGGCTTATAATTGGTATAAAACCGTTACAAAATTAAAATACTAAATATATACTAAAAATTGTATATATATATATAAACGCTATTTATACTGTACATATATACTGTATATATTTCTAATTTAAATTTATTTAATAATTTCATAGTGTAATATTTTAATAGTAAATGTATAAATACATATACATATTTTAATGCACTAAAACCTCAAAATAATAATTATAATCATTTCTATTCACACATATATATTAAAATAATTTTTTTTCTGAATTAATAAACACGTGAATTTACATTTTTTTAAATATACAATTAATGTCCGCATTTATTATTAATTATATTTATCATTTATTATGATTTATGATTTTATATTAAAAGAATTATTGTTTTGTGTCTATATATGAGTCTATATGTGTCTATATATGCCTAAAGGTGTCTAAAGATGAGTTCAATGCTTTTAACATATTTTCGTTCATTTAATTCTGTTCATAGCTATGATCTTTTATTAAAAATTTCATTCATAATCCTTTTTATTTTTAATAATCTTTTTTATTATCCGTTTATTTTAAGAAATTCCTAAATTCATTAATAATCCGATATATAAGTATATCACGTATGTATATAGAGCTAAACATTTTAATGAAAATTTTTAATAATTTCAGAATATAATAATTTATATATAAAATGTATCGCATTATAAATGTGACATTTATTTTATAATTAATTTTAAAATAATTAAAATTAAAAAAAATAAAATGACATTAACTGATATAAATAATAATAATTATTTTAAAATTATTAATTA